>CM057821.1:72176533-72436533 GCA_030067965.1 Latrodectus elegans | reverse complement strand
CACACAAATATGTATAGATATAAATCTCTACAGATTTAATTTATATTAAAATAATACAGATATTTTTATAATTTATATACATACACATTGATAGTTCTTTAATAAAATCAGACATTTCCCGAAAGTGCTATTTTAAATATGATTGCGGTAATATTCATTACACTAATTAAAGCAATTGATTTTATTAATTACCAAACAAATTTTTAGGTTTTAGAGAAACATGTTTTATCTAAGAAAAAATTCTTTATTTTAAAATTATATTTAAGTAAACTGGAGATATAAGCAATATTAAAATAATATTCTAAATTTTTTTAATTACGTCCTTATGTTGGCTCTTTCGAGCATAATAAGTCTTGCAGTCCAATAAAGAAATGAAGTATGCAAGAGAAAGACGAAAGCTGTAACAGATTTAGCGTTATCCAGGGTGCTCCACGAGGAGGCCTGTTACACTACACCCCATATTCTAAAATGGAACACGCGTTTACTTTAATAGCTTTTATATTAAGTATATCAAATTATATATCTTTTTCACAAGTTATACAAATAAATGAATACATACATACATACATATATATGTATATATATATATATATATATATATATATATGTACATATATATATACATATACATACATACATATATATACATATACATATATATATATATATATATTTATACATATATATACACATATACACACATATATATATATATATATATATATATATATATATATATATATATATATATATATATTGGAAAAATTATTGAAAGTAATTCTAATTTCATATATGTATTGTATTAAACAACATGTACATTATATAGAACAGAATAAAAGAGAGTTGTATAGAAAATATGAGAGACTTCAGTTAATATCGTATCAGTAAATTATTCGCAGCACTTGAACGACGTTTGTTTTCATAATTAATTGTAAAGGAGAATCTGCACCCCATGTTTTCCATGAGAAAATCCGTAGTTCGAATCTTGTCACATTAAAGCAAGCGGAAAATGAATGTTTTCGCTTTTAACATCCTCTGTCATTTATCGAGGTAAAGTTTGGCTATGAAAATGGTGGGATTTATGCCAAGGAATGAAAAAAGAAATGCTTGTTATCTAAAGTGGAGCAAGCCATAAACAGCAGATTGGGTAAAAACAAAGTAGGAGATAGCGGGAAAAGTTTATTATGGAAAAAATTCAGTTTAGATGCTCTTTCAAATGTAAGCCAAATCCATAGGAGATATATGCGAAAACAGTACTCGTTATTTTCATTTTAAGATATGAATATCCACTAACTTTCAAGTAATATGAATACAGTTTTCTTCGAAAATTACTTCACTGAAACTTTTCACAGTACATAAACATAAAAGGATGAAGTCTTAACTTGATTATTCTACTTTGTTATTCAACAAACTGTGTTTCTATCCAAGCATTTTTTTCCCAAGAAGTTCTGACATTATATTGTTTCCTTACGTTTATTATTACATAGACAAAGTCGATAAAAGGAAGTTCTTTTTTAAGAACTGTAAATAAAAAATTGTTATATTTGTTTAAAGACAGCTCTCTCTTTGTCAACAGCTATAGCTCTAGTTTTCCAAATTCCATTCGGCTTTATTACATTGAACTTTTTTTAAATTTAATTAGTTTAAATGCTTACAGCTTTGTGGCAGTTCGATAAAGTATAAAAAAAGTATGTTATTAGTTTTTAACATTCGCATTCTTGTTTTTGCAACACTGTGGTAACACTTCATGCTCCGTAGGCGCAAATCCGAGATTCGATACTAGACTCAGATTTTTCATCCCTATAATGTTTAAAAAAAAACTGAGTACAAAGCATGCGTGTGAACTAAACATTGACATTTTCGTCATAGGCTAATTACTTGATTGAGACTTATAATGCGCACACCAGAGTCCTCGGCCTAGAAAAAGGTATGGGCACTGTAGTCCTTGTCTCATACTAGGCTCTTGTACCACAGTTTAGTTTTCAATTTTGCTCTTTGAATATAGTATTGAGTTGTTCGGAAAGTAATTTCGTTTTTTCTCGACAGAGGATTTAATTGTATTTGTTTTCACTCAACTTAACACTTAAGCCGAATGATTATTATATGTATTCTCCAAACCGGGCACTATCAGATTATTATTTGTTCCTGTCACTCCAAACTTTTTTAGACGGTAAAACCTTCACCTCAAATGAGGTGGTCAAAAAACATCTCGATCAGTTTTTTGCCAGCAAAGACCAAAAATTTTATGAAATTATGCGACAACCAGACAGATAGATTAGATAACAACATAAAGATTCGAAAAGGTATTGGACCAGAACGGCCAATATATAATTTAATAAAATATATAGGAAAAATGTCTTTCATTTTCACAAAAAAAAATAAATAAATAAATAAATAAATAAATAAAAAAAAAACGAAATTACTTTCCAAACAACCCAATATTTTAATCTTTGTGTATAACGTACTGCCCTTCTTCTATTTCTAAGAATTTGTAAAAAACCCCAGAAAAATAATTCTACATAAAATTAGTTACTGTTAACTAATAAAGCGATTAAGTTATCCCAGAATTTGATATTCTTTCCTTGTTAAAATGTTTTAGGAATTGCGTAAAAACCATTTGGCAAAATGTGACGTATTATTCTTTTTTTAATTATTCTACTGGTCGGTTGGTGGCGTGTCCATGGGGAGAACTACCATGATAACACAGCTTCATGACAATGACCATGAATGTGAGAACACCCCTGATTATCTCTTTGATTATTTCGGAGTATAGACACGCGTTCCTATTATTAAGTGCCTAAGATTCTCCCATGGCGAAATGGTTGCCATTGCCTCTGAGGAGGAATTACTTTCCTGAACCAATTTTATAATTTTCTAAACTTTAACATGCCAAACATAAAACTAAACTGAAATTGGCATTTAAAATTAAATATTTCCAATATTAATGATTTAAAGCCGGCATTTATATTAATGTCTAATAAATTTCAGAAATAACTTACATTTTTTATAACAATAGAAGAGAATTCATTATTTGTAACTTTTTATTTTAATTCAAATTTTACCATAGCGCAGAGTAATCGAAAAATAATCTAAATGAGGCAAATTCTCGCCATTCCTGCTCGTTAATCGTTAATAATACAGTAAAATCACATTTCATATACAAAATAATTTATGTCTCGCCGGTCTTAATTTAAAATATAGTAGAGTCAGTGTTTTGTTTATTGAGTGATCTGAATATTGTTTGTTTGTCTCTCAACAGTCATTTTTTGCAAACGAGGGCTAATTAGACCCGAACCTACGATTTAAAGTGGATTCCGAACGACTACAGACATTCATACCCAGGTGGGATTCGAACCCTCGAACTGTTGAACCGCTAACCATTCGGCGGGAGTGATCTGAATAATTTTGATGAAGGTGATAACAAAATGCAGTGCAATATTTTTGCTCTATCAAACGCAATCAGCAGAAAAACGTGGGAAACGAAATGAAGATGTTAAAACTTATAAAATGAATGTTAAAATTGCATTTTTGAAACATTTCAATAGTTTTTCTAATTTTTTGCATTCCTAAATTGTGTTTCCATACTTCTTATTAATTAAATAAATAGTATGAGGGAAATTTTCAAATTTCCAAAAAGAGTGCATCATTTGCAACTCAATAATAATTTTTTGCACACTAAAACTTAATTGATTAAAAAAATACCGAATTAAGTAAATTTTAAACTATAATTATTCAAGAATTTCGTGGCATTCGAACCTACGATCTATTAAAGGAATGCCTTATCATTTTATTACTGATTATTATTTTATTATTTTCGGCTGCCAATGTTTCATTTTGCAAGATCCTAATGAATATATGCATACACGTAGTGGCACAGGCGACACCCTGACTGTATCTTAAGGTTAACGTGTCTTTAGAATACTCGCCCATCCCCAAGCGCTTCATCATATTGTACCACGGTCGGTGAAGAGGTCACAACTGAGCTGGCACCATCTTCTCTCCACATCCACGTCAATCCAGCGGAAGGACTTTGAACGTCACAGATGAACATGGACCATCTCCAATCCAAAGAGTTACAGAAAAACAGAGAGTTGAAATATGGTTATCCTCCCTACCACTGCTCGTGGCAAATGATTCTTCATTTTGCGGATGTTTACGGGAAGCGGGCTGAAACCACTGGAGTTGCTGAGCCAATAAATAGAGATTTTTAAAATTAAATTAACATAATAAAAATCAGCATTTTAAATGTATATTTGCTTTACCAAAACTAGTAAATGATTATAATTTTGCTTAATTTAAAGTTGTTTCAGAGTCAGTTTCTCATAGAATAATTCTAAAATGAAAATTTAGAAAATGTTGAATGTTTTATTAAAAAAAATGAATATTTTATTCAAAAAAATGAATATTTTATTCAAAAAATGAATATTTTATTCAAAAAAAAAAGTGAATAATTACCGCGGGTGTCTCATTTTAAAATTTTTATTTCATGCAATTATAGAGTTGGGAATATATCTGTGAAATATTTAAAAAAAATATAAATTATGATTAAAATCCTTTATGATAGTTCATAAGGATAAAATCCTTATTAATATTTAATCTTTAATTATCATAAACTTAAACACAAATACACAGTGTTAAAATTATTATATTTTTTATAATCATTAAATAATGAGATTTAAATCTACAAACTTTATTTTCATGTGAAACTAGTAAATAACTTTTATCTTAAGTATATTTGTCATGCATATACAATGAGAAACCAATTTTTCTTTTTCAACATTTTACATTTTTGTGAGAAAATGTTAGTCACAAAATAAAAAGCACTAAGTTGTCATACAAAATATCTTGTGGAGTAAAATATGGTCAACATTTCTAAAAACAAATGAAAAATTCTTTAAAAAAATTTAAATTAAAATAAATGATTGAATAAGTGAATTATAATTACTTTACTCTTACGAAGGGTTGGATATTATGCGAATTATATCTGCAAAATAACAAAATTTGTACTTTCACCTTTGTCCTGTTTTTTTCATTATTCTATCATAGCGGGAAAGCATAATGTATTGCATCGAAGCTACTTTGAAAATTTTTGTTCTTTGGTGATCACCTTCAATAATGACCAGGTATTACAGAAGCATATTCCTGGGTGTTGTTGCACAATTACACTTCCCTGTATCTGGCTCTGAGTTAGTCTCTACCAGTTACATAGAAGCAACCGCATGGAGTCTTCTTGATTTTGAAGCAGATCAACAGAAAACCCCCAATACTAGGTCTGCTATCCCAGAGATATCGTTTCACTTGGAGGACATTGCCACCATTCCCAGTTTTAACGCACCCTAGCCATCTTTGGCGAACTTGGCGGATCTTCGTTCGGCCGGGATTAGAACTCACCATCTGCCGATTATGAGCACGGACTCTCAAATCAACAAAAGCCACCGTTGCCTCTATATTCTTAGGTATGCGGATCATAAAATTTAGCGTCATCGATCATTCCAAGAGGTGATGATTATCAACCGATTGATCACATTCTTCTTAGTATCCACCTTGCACTATCCAATAAACTCTGTTCCACTTTTCATATTTGTTTTTTTCTATAGTCTTTACAATCGGTTTATTATTTATTTATATATTTTGGACTTTTGAACTTATAATTAGCCAATTTCATAATTCTGAGAAATAGATCACATATTACATTAATTATAAAGATAAACTGAATGCATACATATCTGAAGAAACTTAGACATTTGATTGAAAATTATGGCCCTGATATGATATCTGTCTTCTTAATTTGTGAAGAATATCTACGTAAATACTGCTTTGATTATATAACAACTAGCAAGTACATTGTGTATTTTGTTTGTATATCAGAAATCATTAAGCACCAAATTTTCGTTCAGAAAAATGCATGTCTTAAGATTTTTGTGCGATTTCAGCATTTTGTAAATCTAATCTTTCCCTGGACAATACAAGCGCGAGAGACTAATTTTGAGTGTTGTACGTTTAGAACATTTACTACATTTGTAACCACGTTAATCATTCGGATTGCACGGTTAAAGTGTAACCTACTAATAACAGTTTAAGCTGTCGGCAGTGCTTGGAATTCCTCAAATTATATAGCTCTGAGGTAATGTATGCAATTGCATAATCAATTCAAGCGTTAATCGTACTCATGTATGTAATTCTTGATAATTATCCCCAAAGATTTGGAAAATTCGATGGCAATTGTCCAGGAATGGACAATTGGAAGATTAATATGGTTCACAACGATTTAGGGAATAGGGATAATTCCAGTGTTGTTACTTTCAATTTGAACATATTTAATTACTGAGTTGGCTTCAGGTCAGTGTTGTTACCTGTGTGGTAATACATTATCCCCTCTACGTGACGATTTTTCTAGTAAATTACATGTTTTCTGGCAGGACACTTTACAAGTGAGATTTCAAGAGATGGTGGAGAGGGATTTACTTTAAATTTTGACTTTTAATCACGTTTTTTTGCAAGAAAAGTATTTTCGGTAAAAAAATTTGGGTAGTTTTTCAATATATACATTTTTAAATTATTTCTTTTTAATTAATATATATCACATATATATTTTTTATTCCGTGTTTCTTTTGTTGTTTACTTAAATTTGAATTACAAAAAAGTATTCATGAATTTATGTGTATTAATTTTATAAGTGACAATCAATTACTAATGGATTTAATGACTTGTTATGTTGTATCCATTTACAGTAATATTAAATTTTTATTACCATTTCATTCATTTGTCTCTTGAAATTGTAATGAAATTATATATTTGCTAATATTAACTATATAAGAATAAATCATCAATAATTTTGCAGCTGTATAATAGATCAATGTAACTTCGTAAAAAGCGTTTTTACTATGATATCAGTAAGTTGTGTATTAATTTTAAATTAGATTAATCGTATTGGTAATAAATTTGTTTGTGTTGATTGCTCTATATAATACTATCTCCAATTTGTTTTCTAATAATAATTTGTTTAATATAGTTTGAGAGAAAGAATTAAAAAAAATATTTGGTATAAGAAATATGTATTGATTTTTAATTACCATGGCAAATTTATTATAAAATCCTAGACTAATTTAAAACAAATACTTGCATTTAAAATGAGAATTTGTTTTCAACAATTTGTAAAATATTTAAATATATACGTGACTATATATATATATATATATATATATATATATATATATATATACATTAAATCATGTAAAATATACAGGCGAAATATACCAAATATTATTTATCATATTGTTCCAGAAATTTTAACCATATTTTTTTTATTTAAAATAAATAAAAATTGCACATATTTGAAATTTCCTTCTAAAAGTGTTTATGAAACTAGAATACAGGAAATAAAGTGAATCTAAGAATCTACAGGAAATGAAATATATCTAGAATACACAGGAAATGGGAAAGAACTCTGCTAAAAATATTGTTTTAATTTTGTAGAGTATGTAATATTTTGAAAGTGTTTTTCTTTAATTTATTTTCAACCAATTTTATGTTTCTTTAATTAAATTGAATTTAAAAATAATTAAATCGGGCTGTGTTTGAACTTCTTTACTTAAAAACTAATTAAATTGGAAACACCGATGACAAAAAACGTTTTGTGCAAGCAAGAAAACAATTTAGGGTTCCAAATTATTAATCTTAAATAATAACATCTTATCTGAGTAAGTCGTGGCCAGCAATTCTTAAAATGAAAAAAAAAAAAAAAAAATGAAATCGTTATTCGATCGATCTGAAGAAACATTTCCCTCAACTTAATCAAACTCACGTGACTAATCTTGAATTTTGCTCTAATATTTCTTAATAAATCAAGAGAAATGAGAGCAAGACATGAAAGTTACCATAATAACTTAAACCCAATGAGTTTTGTTTCCGTAAATTAAATTGTGTCAATTGTTGCCAATAATCATTTAATGGAGACAAAAATTGTGCCCGGGAAAGTTTCTCCATCTAAAATGATTTGGAATTCAAGTGGCTACTGCGTACTTACAAGCAAAATATTTTAGAGATTCCAAAGTTGACTTTTGAAATTCTTTGATATTTCCCAAAAATTGCTAAGTGATGTCTGACATCCTGGAGATTTTTTCCCGATACAGATATCCTGTTTTCTTGAAGTTTCCTAGACGCTTAGATGTTCTGTCGCGTACTGCAATTTTGAGCTGAATTTCAAAATAAGTGCTAATTGGATGTTCAACTGCTTAGAAAAAATGCTTGAAAATAGACGTAAACTGCAAACGAATATTGTTTCCCTCTTCAATCTGATATATTTACTTTTAAGAGACGTCTGCTGAGCATACTCTTTCTTTAACTGCTAAGTTTAAAGGTATGTCTTAATTTTCTGTCGTTTTATATTCTTACATAATTCTAGATAAAATAATTGTAAAACTGGATCCTCTGGTGGTGCCATCTATCGGAGGATCCATAAAGCAAAGACGTACTTTCACCTTCGTGCTGCTTTGGTTAAGCGAAAGATGCATCTTTCTGAATTAGATTCGCATATCTGTCGGCATAACCGTTGGGTGTCATGAGAAGCAACAGCAACAACATTCAAAAAAGAGAAGTTAGCTTTTATGTTCCAATTTAAATTTAGTACTTTTTATTAGGAAAATTCTGTGCATTTTTTAAAAAAAATTTTAGTTTTAAGTAAACAAACTGAACTACAGACTAATATCATTGATTTTTCAATTGGAAAAATTTTTTTTCGAAATAGATTTGATACGTAAATTGTTTATTATAGGCACTGATTCAAATTTAAAATCCTTATTCCGTTTTTAAACATGTGTTAGATATTTAATTTGGGGAATCACTATATTAAAAAAACTAATACAATATTTGATTTTTCCAAATTATTTTGTTATTAGATACTTAAATATAATGCTAAATCACTGAAATATGTTCTTAAAATTTTACTTTAACTTAACTTAGTTTTTTTGTATACACGGAAAATGTAAAATATTAATTCAATATAATACAACCAGATGTTGAAATTCACAACATTATTAACTTCCAATTTTATTCTTGACAACTATAAATACTTAAGAAATTTTTGATCAGGAAAATATAAAATGAAAAATTATTACATTAAACTATGTAACATGTTTTAATATCAAACTTTTTCAAATATAAAAATTGTAAAATGTATTTTAAAATCAATTAATTATAAAATAAATTATAAAAATAAAATTAAAATCTACTATATCAAAAATTAATTGTTATATTTTTTGCATTCATAAAGTACCTTAAGAATACTTTGATGTATTGTATTTATAAGGTCAGATATATTTAAAATTCTTAATTTTGGAAATAAAAATTTCCCAAAGGGAAAAACTTACTAAATTTTTTTCGTTTAGTTCTGCATTTTCTGTGATTTGAAACATTCCATATTTTAGTCTAATTTTTAAAGGAGAATTTAGCTTTTACTTTAGGATTAAATTCTAAATATTAATAAAGCTACATTTCATTTACATGACTTTTGTTAAGACAAAGAAATAGCACAAAATTTTGAACAACGTTAAATAAGAAAATATCGTAAAAAATAGTTAAATATCTTTATTTTTTCTAATCGCACTTTTTACCATATGCTAGGTTACCGTTTTCCACTGAAAATTACTGCCTAAGAAAATTGATGGCATGAACCACTAGCACTTGTATAAAAATCCTATTTTACTTTAAGCAAAATCTCTAGATTATTTGCCTTGCTTTTTACTTCTTTTTTCATTTTTAAGTAAGTTTTAAGAATTTAAAAATCGTTATTTTTATTTGTTTGCAACAAATATTCTGTGTTTTATTTGATGCAAAAAATTTAATCTATTATTTACTAAAATATTGTATTTGCTTTAACACACAGTAGAAAAAAGTTTTAGAATATAAATTTAACAAAAATATATTAAAGGCACATAAATTTCCCTTGATAAATGGAACCAGGGCCAAAAAAACTTGCTTTATGAAAAAAATATTCTATTTCTCTTCCTTTTAGTTTGTGTTCGAATCCAAGAATAGAACGTGAATATTGGTGTAGAATATTTTACCGGGCGTAAAATAAGCATCTTCGTTTATTTAAGCGAATATATCCAAAACAATGTAAAAATAATCTATTCTGTAACTTAAATTAGATGCAAAACACTCAAAACTGTAAAAATCTTTAAAATATGAAATGTGAATTCTTAAAAGTTTTAATGAATTTGGATTTGTTACTTTTGGGTTGTTAAATATATTTTCAGGATTTTTTTTATTTTACTTATAATAAATTCAAAAACGATAATTTGAAATATAATACTTCCTTTTCAAATTAAAAAAGTCAGCAAAATATTCCTATGTAATTAACTTTGTCTTTGTTACTTTATTTGTGAAAATTATGACTTCATACGGATTTTCTCTTTTGTTCATTCGGTTGAACAAGATGAAATGACGTCACTATGACGTCATTCAGAAAGAGTATTATCATAAATGAGTTTAACCAATCAGCTTCTTACATTCTTGACTAAAAATGAGCTACGATGGACTAAAAATTGAGTCTTAATATTGTACTTTAAAATATAGAACTATAAGTGGGCTAGCTTCAAGCTATATTTAGAAACTAATCAGAAAGAAGATAACAGAGTTAAATCATTTAAAATTCTTGTGACTTCTTTTATTCTGATTATAAGCAAAAGTACAAAAGCTTTGGAAAAAGTTGGTGTTAGTGAGATTTTATTTATGTTTTTCCAAAAAGAATCTTGAGGTATTAATTTCAAAAATGTAGTAAATATAAACTTCCCCAACATCATTTGAAATTAATAACAATTACGCAAACATTAATATCAACAACATGCAAATACTTAAGAAGTCTGTGTTTTAGATAAAATTATTCTTATATATTAAATATTTTTTATGTTGATTCATAAGTCTTCTTTTCATCAGAATGTATATACAGATTATTAAACTCTGCTCCATTATCCATAAGGCAATTACTTAGATAAAAGAAAAAAAAAGATTATGTTAAAAATCAAATTTAAATAAACTCAAAACTCTCAGTTTCATTTAAAAATTTCAAGCCTAAAAATTATCAAAATTTTATTCCGTATGAAAATAATTTAAAATGAATAACCTAGTAGTTATATTTATATATAGGATGAGAGAGAGAGAGACATTCTTTATTGAATAATAAAGCTTCTGGTAAAAAGTTAATAGTTCGAAAAAGGTATGCATAAAATTATTATTTAGGTTCTCAGACCTATCCAACATAGTATTAAATATGTATATAATTTCTCTGCAATAAATTATTTATATTATGTGATATTATTTCCTTCTAATAATAGGAATATACGATGTTTTCAGCAAGATTGTATAGGTTTGCTCTAGCTATGATCAATTGCTTTGCGATACAATTTTCAATAAATATATGAGTGCTCGCAAGTATTTAGCATCAGCAAGCATCCCTTGCTGATGGTATTCTACCAGGAACTGAAATCAAAATTTAAGAGGCATAATCCTAAGTTCCCTTTAAATTATATATTTCTACTAAGGTCATGGTATCCTAGTGGTTGGAGCATCGGCATTCCGTCTGAAAGGGCTGGGTACGATTATCAATGACATCAAAGACCCACCGAATACATGCAATATACATGCTCATTAAATCTGCGGAATCGAAAGTCCTGTGATCGGTCGTTGATCAGTTACCATAAGTGCGAAGGTATGGAGAACATTTCCTATCCCTCCAAATCAAAGTCAAAGTTGAGAGATTGGATCCTCTGGTGGTACCATCTATCGGAAGAGCCTTAGAGCAAAGGCGCACTTTCATCTTTGTAGCCCTCAGGTTAAATGAAAGAAGTCCTCTTTTGACTTAATTTTGCATAACTAACAACTAGAGAGTTCGTCTTGTCCAAGTAATAACTGTAACAGCATATTTTTTTTTAAACTAATCTACTAAAATATTTTTCAAACGACCTTATAGTTATAGAATTACATAAGCATAATCATTGTATAATGTTCATGATTCGTGTTGTTTTCGGAAGTTTAATTATGTTTTAATTTTGTAAAATATCAGCGATAGTGATATTACTATCTTATTTCCGAAAATGTCAAACAGGATTAAAATTTAAATGGAGAAGTAATGCAGTTTTTACATTCCTTTTTGATGTGCATATAAGAGTTATATAATTTCATATTTTTACTTGCCTTTACTTTACTCTCGGAATTATAAATGTATTACTTTTTTTATATCGTTATTAACAGGTGTTAATCACAATAACAGTTAGATTTACATCTATAGCTATGATTTATAATATAAACTATACAATTTAATTTTTCGTAAGTAATTTAAGTGGAGAAGTAATATTATATCAGCGTATCATTTAATATTATTTTCGTGATTTCGGTTCTTCTTACTTGAAAATGCATGTCAGAAACAACTCCTAAGCAAAAGCAAAACTTAAGGAAGATGCTTTGATCATTTACAATCATAGCACGTACAGGTAAGAGATAAAAGTTAAAATTCAATTTCTGTTCTGCGGAAATTGTAAAGATCGCAAGACAAAAATATAAATTCTAAGAGAAAGGAATGTATTTTCATTCTCAATGACTGTTCTGTGTTTTATTTACACATGAGATTCTTACTCATTCTAGCCCAATGGCACGATGACTATTTTTACAGGAAAAGAACTGGCTGCATAATGATTAGTGATCTGATGGTTTTCAGTTCAACAGTTTGTGAGTTCGATTCCCACCAAGACCATGATTGTTTGAATGGTTCAGAGAACATTTTAAACTGTAGGTGTCTATCTAATTGGTTTTTGTGAGCTTGCGAAAATAAATCATACCATGCATTTATTCATAGCGCTACAATAGAACCCCAGACTGTACGTTAAGGTTAACGGGTTATTCGTCATTTTAAGTCACCAGAAAAAACTTAGTACCCTCCCCTCTACATGCACACCATACAGCATAAGTAGTTGGACTTCCCAGAGAAATGTGGACACTTGCCTAACACACGGAGTTTCAGCAACCCATTGTCACAGAAAGTGGTCCCCCTCCCAATCATCGAAGAGGTATTTTTTCTTGTTATTTATGGAACTTTGACAAGCCAAACTCGATAGCTGATGGCTATGCAAAATTAAGTCACAAGGGAGCGTCTCTCGTTTAACCAGAGCACCATGAAGGTGAAAGTACATCTTTGCTCTAAGATTTCTCTGATAGATGGCACCACCAGAGGATCCAGCCCCTCAATTTTGAGTTTGATCTGGAGAGGGAGGAAAATTTCTCCAAACCATTACACCAATGGTAACTGCTCAACGACGGGACATTTGATTCTACATATTTAATGATCACGTATATCGCATGTACTCGGTGGGTCTTTGGCAGCATTGGAATCGAACCTAGGCCTCCCGGCAGGAAAGTCGATGCCCTAAGCATTAGAGATTTAACCAAACCTTGCATTTTGGTGTGTAAAGTTTTATTTAGAATACTATTAATTATTGTACAATATCGAGAAACTTTACTTTGATTTTCTTTTTTTGTTTTCTGCATTTAATTCTGTCAAGGTGAATATTTTATAATTTAATTCACATGTTACCAGAAACAAGCAATTGGTTAGACTATACTTGAGGATGCCCCTTGAATTCTCCCTAAGTTCATCGCCACACTGGACGATGTTGTTCTATTTATGGTAACCCTAAGCGTTATTCTGAAATCCATTCACGTTTCTGATTGGTTTACATTTAACCATTATTTTGGAATGTTTAAAACAAAATCGCCAATATCGCCGAGGGGCACTCGCAAATATATTTTTACCAAGTAATTTTACACTCTCCAAAAGACAGTCAGACACTTTTGTAAGACTCTTTCGAGCACTGCTAACTATTTTTAAAGGGTTATTTAATAGATCCATTTACATGTAACAAAAGTTATTCAGAAAATTTCCAAGTATTCATAATGAGTGACCAGTCGCATAACTAACACTCTTACTTTCACTTCCGCAGTTCATGTATTTGATTCCCAATTTAGACTTAGATGATTGTAGTAGTTCCGTAACTAATTTAAACTGTTGGTCTCAATCTAACTAACTCTTATATTCTGAAAAAGACTGTTGAGCATTAAGCAAACCTAATCAAACCCTAGTACTCTCGGCAATAGAAGTATATGCCGAAAGCAGAAACTGAGTACTCATCTCTCGTTGCTCCAGAGTGATTAATATCGAACCCGAAACTTTTCACTCTGAACAATTATATCCTATCTACACATTATAGTGTGTCCAAAAAGACAATTTCAAATTAATTCAAAATAAATATTTCAATGACGTAGCTGCTAATAATTTTATGTCTTATTAAAAAGCTAAATTTAGTTTGAAATTTTAATATTATTTTATAAATTTAAATAAGATTTTTCAATCATAAAGATTTATAGATTTAAGAAAAAAAATTTTTTCTTATAAATCTTTAATTAAAAAATATTATAAAGGATCAAATACCTTTTAAAGAAAAAATATTACTTTTACTCTCTTTCTTTTAATCTATATTTGAAACTAAAAATGAAAATTCATGTAGGCTTTTGAATTTTGCATAGAATTTTTGTTAATATTAAGAAGTATATCGGAAAAAAAGTAAAAAATTAACCAATTTGCTGTTGATCATGGAAAAATACATATTCGTAAAAATGACTACGGCAATAAAATTCTGTAAAAAGTTATACATATTTTTACAATGAAATAAATTTTTTTTCTTTCTTAATATTGATGTATTTATAAATTTATAACAATTATTCAGCTACCAGTTTTGTGTAATTTTTAAATGAACATAAAATATAAATTTAATTTCTAAGTGGTTATAATATTAAACAAGATTAGAAATATTCAAGTGTGAAATTAGCATTTCGCTTACTATTTTGTCCTTTAATTTGTGAGCTTACTTTGAGTTCTCAATTTTGAAAATTGTGATGACGCCAGCTGTGACGTCATCAAAAAGGCGTTATTTAACCCTCTGCTTCGACCAATCAGCTTTACCCATTCATGACGCAAAATAGGTGCTGACAAACTAATTAGAATTTCCGATATTAGAATTTACAATCTAACAACACTTATGAGAGTATTCTAAGCTATCTTTAGAAATTTATTACAAAAGCATCCAAACAGTATAGTTATTTAACTATTCAAAACTTTGTTTTAATAATTATGAATAACGCAAGAATTTTTCATGAAATTTGTGTATTAATAAAGTTCTTCAGAATAAACATAAAGGATAGCAATGGAATATTAAAATTTTCCGTTTACATAAAATAGTAAATGAATAACATATTAAGTTGATATAATGAAAATACAGGAATCTCTATATAAACTGTTTCAAAGCTAATATTTTTAAAACACTTAATAAGCGTCTTCGTGTACTTTGAGATGGTAAATACAATAGGGGAGTATGAGCATTATTTCGTAATGTATAATACAATTACTTTAGTAACCGAAAAAATAATAAAAATCTTGTTAAATGTATGTAAATAAGACAATGGCTCTTCTATTTAGAAATGTAAAGCCAATAAAAATATCATAATCTGGCAGACACTTTTACAACCAGAAAAGTTTTTGGAATAGTTAAATCCTATGAAATCCCTATCTTAAAAATTTGAGAAAACTTTAATAGTAATATATTTATAAAGATAATTGGTGGAAATGCAATTAAAGACACTCAAAAATTCACATATTTTTCATATAAAAGTGCATGATATTTTCTTGAATTACCTTTATTTGAATAACATTTTTAGTTTTCAATTATTCAGTGTAAAGAAATTGCAAAAAAAAAAAAAAAAAAAAAAATTAATTTAGTGAGAATTTAGATCATTTAATCAAAAAATCAGAAATTGCGAGTGGAAATGCAATTGAAGACACTTGTTGTTTTTCGAACACATTTATTAATTAATAAAAAGTGACACCTCCATTCTTTACAATTACTTCATGCATTCTATTTGGTATTGATTTCACAAGATTTTCAAGGTAATTTAGTGGCAAATTTGACCATGTATCACGAGAATTTTGTCTTTTAAGTCCATTACTGACTCAAAGTGGCCGTTTTCGTAAACTTTTTGAGTTATCAATCCCCAGATGTTTTCAATAGGGTTCAGATCGGGACTTCTAGCTGGCCAGTCCATAACCTTGATGTTTCGTACCATGAAAAAGAATTTTGTTGCTTTAGTCTTGTGAATGCTTGCATTGTCTTGTTGAAATATCCTGGCATTCATATCTTCGACATAACTCAACAGAACATTATCTAGGAGTTCAATAGACTCGGAGGAATTTATTTTAGGTGTGATCCTACAGATGGGGGTTGTTTCATAGCTACAGAAAGCTCCCCACACCATGAATGTGCTTCCACCGAAATTGCGGCTATTTGAAATCTCCTTTCTGGTTCGTATACGATGCTAGTAATACTTGTTTCAATCTGGTCCATCAAAATTAAACATTTTCTCATCACTGAACACCACATTGTTGTATTCAGAGTCCTAATTTTCATGTTTTTTTTTTTTTTTTTTTTTTTTTTTTTTAATATTTTCGTTGCAAATTTTAAATGAGCATTTTTATGCTGAATACTTAAGAGATGTTTGCGATGTTTTTTCGCCCATTTATCAACTCCAGATTGACTGATTATTTATCTGATTCTTCGAGTTGTAACAGATAGGCATAAATCTCTTCTAATTTTAGTGGAATTTACAATAGGTCTTATTGCCTCGCGAATTATCTGCCACTTTTGACGGTCACTTAATTTATTACAAATATCTTGACCCCTCTTAACTCCATACATATCACTTAGATTTGAAAAATTGCACACAACAGTTGGACAGCGAATTATTTTCTTTGAGATTGACCTATTTGAGTAGTCTTTTTTCCTTAAAACTCGAAATTTTGATCGTTCTACTATCGAAAGCCCGATGTTACGTCCCATTCTATAACTACCTTTGAATGATAAAGATGTTTTGAAATACTTAGTATTTAACACACAAGAGATAACGAACTGCTCTTTTAAGCACTTTAGAAACCAAAATGAATTGGTAGATAGCTAAAATTCTAGATTTAATGTGTCTTTAATCACATTTCCACTTGAAATATTGGATTTTTTAAACTAAATGATGTAAATACTCACTAAAATAGTTTTTCTTTGCAAGTTTTATGCATAAAATGATTGAAGACAAAAAATTTAATTCAAATAAAGTTAGTGCAAAAAAAAAAAAACATCACGGGCATTTACATGAAAAATAAGTGAATTTTTGAGTGTCTTTAATTGCATTTTTACCAGTGTATAAAAACGAATTTATTATTCATGTCTAAACTTATAAAAATCGTATGTATTTTATTTACTTATATTATTTAATGAAAATGATCAAGTATTCCTTACAATCAAACATTTACATATATTAAAGCTAAATTTGCATATGTTAAAATGCAAATGCATGAAACAGATATATAAAAGTTCAGTATTCGAGTCTCTCATGTTATTAAAGGCATAATGCTTTTTCTATAGTATTTAAAATTGAGTCCAAAATTTTCCAGTAAGGGCGAAATTTCCAATATTACTAATTCCACTTAAATTTGCTGATTATTTTCTTTTATCACATCAAGTGTAAAAACAATTGCATTGCATTCACATAATAATATGCAAAATTGTAGAGTTAACCCTTGTAAATTGTTTTGCTAGCAAGAAGAAAATTTCTATCATTAACTTATTTGGCACGAAACTTTTATGCATTTAATGGGAAAAAAATAAATAATGTAAATATGACAAATGTATAAAATCTATATTTTCGATATAAATAAGGATATGAAATGGTAATTAGATATTAAAAGAATAATGTTTGGAAATGAAGTGGAAAATTAAATTCGGGAAAGTATTTAAATATGTAAATAAATCTAAATAAATTCATATCAATATTTCTACATATTTTCATCTTTATTTCTTCAGTAGCTTAAAGTTGATAATTTCACTGTAAACAAATTCCAGAAAGAATCTTATTTGTTAGCAATATATATATGCAAATGAATCACAAATCAAATCAACATTTTTATCTTTTAAATAAAAATAAATGTTTATTATATTATTAATTAACTATTATTGGTCATATAAATGATAGTTAATTAATTTATTGGCAGTATTCATCGGAAGAAATAGATTGTCCACTTAAGAATGTATTTGCAAAGGGAATACATTTTATGTATTTTTATAATAAGTATGACTAATAAATATAAAAAACTATTTTTAGAATTAATGTAAAAATTAAACTAATTTCACTGTTAGAATACTACACGAAGAATCTTATTTTTATTTGCTTGAGAAATATATAAATTTATCACAAATAATATTGCCATTTTACCTTTTAAATAAAAATAAATTCTTATTATATTACTAATTGACTATGTCATTTGTCATATACTAAATGACAATCAATTAATTTATTAACAGGACACAGTGGAAACAGCTGCTTGTTCATAGGTTTTGTTGTATTTACGTATCTCCTGGGTTCAGTGAAGATAACTAGGTCTATGAATTTATTCATTCTCAAAAAGTCCAAAACCATGATTGGGTTTCTATATTGATCTAGTCTGGAAAGCTCCAGACAGTCCAAAATATGATCAGAAATCGCCTGTTCTATGAGACACGCAGATAGGAAAGGTCTTTTGCCCGTTAATGTAACACTGACACCTTAAATGTCCACTTTTAAATCTTGTAATGGCTATCTGATCATTTTTGCTACACTGGAGGGGAAAAAAACCCTTTCCTGATACCAGTGGTGCACTGGAGGAATGTTTCAAGAAGCACTATCAACAGAAGTGACGTAATCATTGATAGAGTAAATGTGCAGCTTCTGTTGTCTGAGAAGACTGCAGCACTGAAGATAGAAGTCGGGCTTGGCTCCTTTGCCCCAGGCTTCAGCTAAGTATATTGGGCTGGTCTTCACGTCTTGGGTGGCCCTACCAGGAGCTTACTCACCCGAAGTACATCCCCCACTCCTCCCATGTACACCCCCACGTCGGACACTAGAGCACACTTCGAGGCAGCCTATGGGGTTTAAGGTGTGTAACAATAACGTACTTTGACCATTAACGGTAATGGACAGCTTAATGAGTAAAGTCTGTCACAAAATATTTAATATCCATGGGGTGAATACATGGTAAAATAACTTGGGTACTTTAACATTCGTGAGATAATTCATGAGGATAGTTTTCATAAAAAGTCATGGGAAACAAATAGACTTTTCACAGATGGTGGGCTATTGTGCATGAATCATGGGGAAGAAAACCCAGAAAATTCCCAAGCACCCACCTTGACAAACCTGCTATATTTTAAAGTGTAATATCTATCTTCTGTCATTCAACAGTGATTGGTATCAATCCCGGATTCTCCACTCCGGAAAGTACTATTTTATCAATCGGTCGTGATGAGTACCTTATGCATCGGTTTCATTTCCACTAAAAGACTCAGTATTGAAAGTTGTAAACAAATGATGAAGTCAGCATCTGAGTTGGTGCATTCCATTACCAGAAAATTCACAATGGTTGTATGAAAATTTTATATTGAATCGAGGAAGATGAAATATGAGTTCCGTTATGAATCTTTCAGTTCCACTTCCAAGATGCTTAGGAAAGGCGGCAGGGAAATTCGAATGGCAGTTAATGTGAAAACATTGATGTGATAGCCAACCTTTAAGAAGGACATTTCCACCAAAATAAATTCAAATGATAAGGTCGTGGTAGTGGTTAGGACATTGGCATTCCTTCCGGAAAACCGAAGTTCGATTCACAATGCCGCAAAAGATACACCGAGTATGTGCGATATACGTGATCGTTAAATCTGTGGAATCGAAAGTCCTGAGGTCAATCGTTGAGTAGTTATCATGGGTGTAATGCTCTGGAGAAAATTTCCTTCCCGTACAGATCAAGTCAAAATGGATCTTCTGGTGGTACCATCTATTAAAGGAGTCTTAGAGCGAAGTTGTACTTTCTCCATCGTGATGCTCTGTTTAAGCGAAAGAAACACACTTCTGACTTAACTTCGCATAGCCGTTGGCTCTTGTTGTCCAATTTGGCTTGCCTAAATGTCATAAATAACAACTGCAATAAGTCAAAGGTAAACAAAGCGATGGATGCCTTGAAGATATTCTACCCAGCTGCAAATGTCTTTGAATGCTTCGAATGATCACCCAAAATTTAATCTCTTGTTAATTGTTACTGATGTGGTTCAGATGTCATCCATCACTGCCATAGACAATGTCCTATCATCTCGTGCAGTGATTCTGTGAGGTAGGTGCGGTGGTTTAATCCGTCAGCCATTACATTTTGCATCCAGAGATTACAGATCCCAGTTTCAATCTCGTTTTCCCTAACACAACGGAAGATTTTGTTGAAAAATTATCAGTAGTCTCTATGGACAACTATTTCTCCTGCCTCAGGAATGTGTTCGAAGCCCTATCGATAAGGCATATTTAAGCAGCTTATCCAAAGAAAAAAAACATGAAAAAGCTACTGTCGTATTTCAAGTCAGAAATATCTTTTTCCGTATAGCGCTTGTGGGCGACGCTACAGTCACTCAAATTGTGCTAATGATTCGTATCGCTAATTGCTGCAAACGTATCGTATACATTTCGCATAACTTGCATGCTTCCGTACAGTTACGGCATCTAGGATGGCCAAAACCTTACATAATGGCTTCTAATATTTAACCTTTTCGGGTGATTATTATACACTACTGGACATCAAAATTGCTACACCAAGAAGGCGACATGCTACAGACGTAAAATTTATACGAAAGGAAGAAGGTGCTGTGATATGCAAATGATTAGCTTTTCAGCGCATTCAGACAAAGCAGGCGCCAGTAGCGACACCTATATTGTGTTTAAATGAGGAAATTGTTCAGCCGGTTCCTCATACACAAATTGCATTTGAACGTTGTTTCCTGGTGAAAAGTTGTTGTGATGCCTCGTGTAAGAAAGAGAAATGCGTACCAGCACGTTTCTGACGTTGATAAAGGTCGAATTGTAGCGTACTGGGATTGCGGTTTATCTTATCGCAGTATTGCTGGTCGCGTCGGACGAGATCAAATGACTGTTAGCAGAATATGAAATCGATGGGTTCAGTACAGTAATACGGAACGCCATGCGGGATCTCAACGGCCACCTATCACTAGCAGCCGAGAAGACAGGTATATTATCCGCATGGTCGTAATGGGTCATGCAACCACGTCACGAGCCGTGAGTCAAGAAACGGGGTCGTTTAGAAGACAACAACAAGTGCCTGCAAGAACAGTTCGACGACGTTTGCAGCAGCATGGACTCGCAGCTCGGAGACCAATGCTGCGGCGTCCCTTGACGCTGCGTCATAGACAAGAGATCCTTCACTGGTGTGATCAACGGCGAACCTGAGCGCACGAATGGCGAGACGTCACCTTTTCAGATGAATCCAGGTTCTGTGTACAGCATCATGATGGTCGCATCCGTGTTTGGCGGCATCGTGGTGAACGCACACTGGCAGCGTGCATTCGTCATTGTCATAATGGCCCATCACTAGGCGTGATGGTATGGGGTGCCAATGGATACACGTCTCGGTCACCTCTTGTTCGCATTGACGGTGCTTTGAACAGTACACGTTACATTTCTGGTGTGTTACGACACATATTTCTACCCTTTATTCGAGCCCTGCGAAACCCTACGTTTCAGCAGGATAAAGCCCGACCGCATGTTGCCGGTATTGTATGGACCTTATTTGATACGGAACATGTTCGGCTGTTGCCCTGGCCAGCACGTTCTCCAGATCTTTCACCAATAGGTAACGTCTGGTCAATGGTTGCCGAGCGACTGGCTCGTCACCAAACGCCAGTCACTACGGTTGATGAACTGTGGCATCGTGTTGAAATTGCATGGGCATCTGTACCTGTACATGCAATCCAATCTCTGTTTGACTCAATGCCCAGGCGTATAACTGCTGTTATTACTGCAGAAGGTGGTTGTTCTGGGTACTGATTTCTCAGGATCTATTCAGCCAAATTTTTTGAAAATTTAATCATTTGTTATATTTCTAATATAATATATTTGTCTAATAAATATCATTTTGTTATCTGCATTTCTTTCTGGTATAGCAATTTTAATGGCCACTAGTATATTATATAATGAAATTTTTAAAAATTTAAACCTTGCTGATTTAAACTAACCATAGTGTAGATATTTTGTCATGTTTTATTAATTAGCTTTTTTACTGTTTAATTGTAAAGGCATGAATGAATCTTTTACAATGAAACAGTAAAAAAAGCTAATAAATAGAACGTAACAAAGTTTCTTCTCAAACCGATGCTCCTTATATAAGAAATCACTTCATTAACAAAATGAACTTTGACACTATTTTCGG
Source organism: Latrodectus elegans (assembly GCA_030067965.1). Lineage (NCBI taxonomy): Eukaryota > Metazoa > Arthropoda > Arachnida > Araneae > Theridiidae > Latrodectus > Latrodectus elegans. Next base: position 72,414,149 of record CM057821.1, on the reverse strand, counting down.
ACATTCAATTGGTAGGCAGGCATCAAATTCGTCGAGAAGTCGGATTTACAACTCCGTCTCAATATGATGTGACGTAGATGAAACATTATCTGACGTCATGGATATTTTAAACCAATAAAAATTGTAATAACTACTAGGAATACTCAGGATCTCAACTGTTGCGAAAGATACAACTAATTTACGGTTAAAATGATTTTTCAGTAAAGTTTTATACCGCATAATAAATACGCTAATTATTTAATCTGGTTGCATAAATGTTAGAGCTACCTTATAATTAGCTTCCGAGTGAATTTTTTTAGACAATGAACTGCATTCACGTATCTTTTAGGAGAAATTCTGAAAACTCACATGCTCTCACTTTGACACATATTTCCAGGTGTGCAGCAATAACTGAAATCAAACCTGCAATTTTCGCTCTGAAAAGTGATTGTTCGAATGTAAAATACAATTAGTTTTGCTATTTAGGACATTTATTATTTTAATGAAAATATTTAATTTAATTCTTGCTACGTTTATAACAAAAGAGAAGTAACATACCATCTACTGTATTTTTGAACAATATTTTTGACATGCTACAGACGTAAAATTCATATGAAAGGAAGAAGGTGCTGTGGTATACAAATGATTAGCTTTTCAGCGCATTCTGACAAAGCAGGCGCCAGTAGCGACACCTACATTGTGTTTAAATGAGGAAATTGTTCAGCCGGTTCCTCATACACAAATTGCATTTGAACGTTGTTGCCTGGTGAAAAGTTGTTGTGATGCCTCGTGTAAGAAGGAGAAATGCGTACCAGCACGTTTCTGACTTTGATAAAGGTCGAATTGTAGCATACCGGGTTTATCTTATCGCAGTATTGCTGCTCGCGTAGGTCGAGATCCAGTGACTGTTAGCAGAATATCGAACCGATGGGTTCAGGACGGAACGCCATGCGGGATCTCAACGGCTACCTATCACTAGCAGCTGAGAAGACAGGCATATTATCCGCATAGCCGTAATGGATCATGCAACCACGTCACGAGACGTGAGTCAAGAAACGGAGTCGTTTGGAAGACAACAAGTGTCTGCACGAACAGTTCGACGACGTTTGCAGCAGCATGGACTCTCAGCTCGGAGACCATGGCTGTGGCTTCCCTTGACGCTGCGTCATAGACAAGATCGCCTTCAATGGTGTGATCAACGACAAACCTGGGCGCATGAATAGCGAGACGTCATCTTTTCAGATGAATCCATTTTTTGTGTACAGAATCATGATGGTCGCATCTGTGTTTGGCGGCATCGTGGTGAATGCACACTGGCAGCGTGAATTCGTCATCGTCATACTGGCTCATCACCTGGCTTGATGGTATGGGGTGCCATTGGATACATGTCTCGGTCACCTCTTGTCCGCATTAACGGTGCTTTGAACAGTGCACGTTACATTTCTGGTGTAAACTCTTGTCACTACGTTTGATGAACTGTGGCATCGTGTTGAAGCTGCATGGGCATCTGTACCTGTACATGCAATTCAATCTCTGTTTGACTCAATGCCCTGGCGTATAACTGCTGTTATTACTGCCCAGAGGTGGTTGTTCTGGGTACTGATTTCTCAGGATCTATCCAGCCAAATTTTTTTGAAAATTTAATCACTTGTTATTTCTAGTAAAATATATTTGCCCAATAAATATCATTTTGTTACCTGCATTTCTTCCTGGTGTAGCAATTTTAATGGCTAGTAGTGTATATTTTATTTCAAAGAATAGGTGATATATTGAATCATGAAAATTGGCTTTTAACAACAGATATTTTATCTTCAGTGTTCTGTTCTATGTAACAAAATTTTTATAGATTAGTGGCAGAGTACTGAATTATATTTGATTATCACTACAAACATTTAGTGAGGCCGCAGTAGTCTGGTTAGTTAGGGCATCGTTCTTATTATTGAAAGGTAGTGTGTTTGAATCCTGGCTTAACTGAAAATCCGTTGGTAGCAGATGGCTGGGGAACGTTAAATAAGTCATGATCTCAATGTCCTCCAAGAGAAAGGATGCCTTGGAATGGAAGGCCAGGTATGGGAAGTCTTGTTCTTGGTTCCTGTTTCATATTCACAAAGTCTCGATCCGGCTGCTACTATCAAACAGGTAGAGCCCAACTCAAGGCTATGTATAGGGAGGCATGCTGATGCAACAACAACTACAAGCATTCTCGGCTGATTTGGCGATCGAACCTATGGAGTATTAAAAAAAGGATACAGGGTTAATATTTCATTGACTTTTAGCATGAAATGTTAATACTGAATTATTTTAGGCTATTCTGTAGGAGAAATAATTAATGTTTGACAAGGGGAAAATTAAAAAAAAATATATTAGGCTGCCGTTAGACCTTTGCCTTATTCAGCTCTATATTGGGTGAAGTAAGGACTTTTCAAATAGAAAGGTGTGTTCCACTATTTCAAATAGAAATAGTGGAACACCCAGCGGGTGTCCCATCTTTGCCCTCAAATTGAAGTGATAAAGAAAGACATACACAAAGAGAGAAAGAAACTTCCATGCCCGAACCAGGATTCAAACCTGGGACATACTGATGTGAAGTTAAGGATGCTAACCTCTAAGTAATCGGAAATTATTAAATGCTTTCTTCAAAGAGAAAGTAAATGAAAGAATCCACAAAGCAGTACTATAAATTCGAAAAACTATATTCTTTACACGTGGAAATAATCAAATCCAAAACTATTCTTGCCTAAATTTAATACAAATTCCGATTTATTAAATTGCAATACACATCATTTATTGCTTACATTATACATCGTCAAATTTTCTTTAATAAGTTAATTCAACTTAGAAACTATTTCCGAAGCAATGACATTCATATTACTGCTTTCCAAAACCTTGAATGGATTCATTTCACTACTTTTTATGATGTAGAGCCCTAATTTCATCTCTTGGTACAAGAAAATAATATTCTATATAGTTCCCAGACAAATAACAAGACATGAGAAAAATACACAGCATCATTTACAACCGAAGCACGTTCCAACCAGAGATAAAAGTTGGTATTCGATTTTTATTGGACGAAAATTGGCGATGGAAGTGGGCAAAATAAATCCTAAGTGAATACTATTTTCATTCAAAGACTGCGCATGAAATGTTTTAACTAATGTGGCTTAACTCATCGTAACCGAATGGTGGTTAAGTTTATATTCTTTTGCGTATAAAAATATAACATTATCACAGTTGAATGACGGTACATAGACATTACATTTCCTCTTTTTGCATGTTTGACTGTGGAGTTTGTGCTTGGAAATTTTCTGAACAACTTATATGTAACACAAGGATATGTTAAAATATTTATAATTATATTCGTCATATTTTATCATGAATTACTATAAAACATTTATCTTAAAAATAAGATAGATGTTAATAAAACTTCTTAAAAACTGATAGGATATCAACAATGGTATGTAATATGGAGTAGCAGAGATTAATATGTTCTAATAATAGAATTTTTTTTAATAATGGTGAGCACTAGATGACTACCTTTTCACCACAACAAGGTCGGAAACTGCTACTCATTTATCGTTACCCGGTGGGCACCTGTGAACCAAATCACAGAGGCGAGTAGCATTATCCACGCCATACAACTAAAACCCTGTTTATTGGGTGGACCACATTCATACATCATCTCAGAAGAAGGGACAGAGAATCATAGAGAGAAAGAAACATCCATTTCTGAACCAGGATTTGAACTCGCGACCAATAGTTCAGGAATCAGAAGCGTTAACCACTCAGTCACTGGTCGGGGAATAATAGAAGTAAGTTCTTCACAGATTAAGATTCCACGTTCATGGCTTGCCATTGTTATATAACAGGTTGTGTCATTTGATCACAAACTTGTTGGTGCGGGTCATTGCAAATTTAATTCATTATGGATATAAATATAATGTATCTGAGAATATTTTTTCCAAGAGGTAAAAGTGAAAGCTAAAGTGCTTCACTGAAACTTTTTTTGTTGGGGCTTTCCAATCTTCATTGCATAACGCTCATATTATTGTTCCATCTGAACTGATTCCGTCAGACCACTTGAACAATGAACCATTGACATCCACGAAAGGGTTGACATTAATGAAGTCCGATGCAACAAGATGACAATTAAGGTTGCTCTCCAATTCGAGTCCAAGGCAATCTTAGATGTGTTGAGGTGATACCTGTTGTTCCCGGGCAAAGAAAAAACCCCCACGCCGCCCTCGGAATATGTGAGACTTTTCTAGTTCTAGTCGGAACATTGCACAAGCCTTCAACTGCTTATCTGGGTCAACGAAGTCATACGGAGGATGTGAGATGCAGCTTCTGTTGACCCGGGGATCCGAGCACCATAAAAGTAGAAGTCTGTCTTGGCTCGGATTGGTGTTCTTTTACGTTAGGCACCCACCCTTCGGACTATCCGACATGGGAGACCCTGCCAGTAGCAAGTTACCGCAGGCATAGCCCTACAGGTCTTTGGTGCTCGCAAGTTTCCCCACCCCGACAAGGCATGAACACCATCGGCACCTGAGGCCCTTGTATGACTTTTGGCATTTGGAGGATAAGCAACAACACCAATAACTGCTTTTCTCTTTTATGTTAAAGGCAATTAAATGTTGAGCCTTTTATAAACCTCAAACTTTAACATTTTTTTAAAAAGAAAAGGAATTTTTATTTGTTATTAAGAAGCAACTTTTTTTTGGCTTTCATTTTCCGATATATATATATATATATATATATATATATATATATATATATATATATATATATATATATATATATATATATATATATATATATATATATATATATATATATATATATATATATATATATATATATATATATATATATACATATATATATATATATATATATATATATATATATATATATATATATATGTAAGAGATAAAAAATTTTAATCGGTCATTGCGCGCCGATTTAAACTAACCATAAAGTGGACGTTGCTTTTTTTCTGTTCAGTTAGGAAATGTTCCTGGCTGGAATCAGCGGAAAACGGTTTCTCAAACCAATGTTTTGGTCTGTATATAAGAAATTATTTTATTATAAATGAACTCTTTGATAATAATTTTGATTCCAATGTATTGAAGCCATTGATTCGTTACTCAATAAGGGTTACGCACGAAATCTTCACCAAATTCACCAAATCAAAAATAAAAAGAGAATCAAAGAAGATATTGTGAAATGACACAAGAGATGTTGGTGAGTTACAAATCAAGATAACTTGGAATCGGTCAGAGACACAAATTAGAAAGCATAACATTTTCAGGAAATTTTGGAAGCAGTACTGCACAAGATTTGAAAACTTATTATTTAAAACAACAGGTAATTTTCATGATTTTCAACACCGTATATTTGGATAGCCTATTTGCCTAGCGAGTGTAAGACTATAAATATCCGCCACGCAAATTTTCATGATTTTGAAAACTTTTACAAACGGAAGATTATAATTAAAGAATATTTCTTTGTTACTGGCTTATATCATGAATGGATTTTTTCTCATCGATGACGACACTCAGACATTCGATGGTGAAGGTAGGTAGCAAATTCGTCTTCAAGTCAGATTTACGACACCACCCTCAACACGATGTCGTAATTAATTCTGAGTGACATATATTCTGACGTCACATCTAATGTCATAGATATTTTAAGCCAAAGAGAATGGTAATAAAAAGACGTAATCATTATCACAACTGGAGCGAAAGAAACAACTACTTTATAATTAAAAAATGCTTATTAATTGTGGTTTAAAATATTATCTTCAAATATTTAGATTGAAATATTCATATTTAAAAAAACATTCATGTAAAATTGAAATAAAAAATGTCAAAAAAAAGAGAGAAATTTAAATTTTTTCGCATTTTATACAAGGGAAATTAAATAATCTTTACAAAGAAAATTTAATTTCCTAATTTATTTTTTATAAAAAAAATTAAGACGAATTTAACGTAGTGTGTATTTTTGAATCTTAAATATATATATATATATAATAGCGCATATATTTGCAGAGTAAAGAAATTATTTTTAGATATATTTAATTTCACAAGATTATTTTAGATTTTTTTTTTGGAGAAATATGTATGTACTGCATTAACTATTAAATATTAAACATTATTTTAATATAAGCAGCCCCTACAGGCAAATTTAATTACTATGCAAGAAATTTATATCTATATCAACCCTGGTAGATGTAAAGGCAGTCTAGTAAATACATTTTAAACAAATAATAAATTCTTTAAAATATTAAGAAAAGAAAATCAAAAATATTTTAAAAATCGAAAATAAAATGATTCTTTTTTAAAACATAGAATTTCTAAACGAAATTTTTTGGAATGGAAAAATTAATTAATTGTGAAGAGTTAATTATTTTATGTTTTTTCAGAGACAGCTTAAAAATGCTTCATTTCTAAAAATGAAAATACTTTTGGAGAGTCTTTGCTCAGAATATTGATTTCATCCTATTTTGTGCAATTCCGTTTTAAATGTTTTATCAAAAGAATCTAAAATTAAAAATACATTTCCAAAAAGAATTTTTGATTCCTAAAAATTATTTTTTGTAAAATCTATTCCTTAATAAGGTATGTTTAAATTAAACATGTACTGTATTTCTTTCGATTAAAAAAGCAGTTTTATTCCGCATAATAATTTGTTTATAGCTACAGTAGAAGATCGTTTTTATAAAATTCAGTTGTTCTAACTTATGACACTTAGACAAGCCTCGCTATGGCGTTGGCTATGGAATTTCAGTCAGTAGGGTGCGTCTTTCGCTTAGACAGATAATTGCAAATGTAAAAGTATGACTTTGCTTTAAGACTCCTCCGATAGATGGCACCACCAGAAAATCCACTCGCTCAATTTTGACATTGATTTGAAGGGGTAGGAAAATTTCTTTAGATCATTACACCCTGCTCAACTATCGACCACAGGACTTTCGATTCCACAGATTTAGTGAGCGCCTATATAGCATGTACTGGGGGGTGGGAAGGGTTCCTTGGCGGCATTGGAAATCGAACCCAGGCCTTCTGGATGGAGGGATGCCGTAATCACTAACCATGGTCCCATGAAACTCTAACTTACGAATACTCACGTGTTTAAGAAGTAGTGGCTATTTTATTTACCTTGATATCACAGACACAAGTTTTAACTCCCATTTAAAATTAAAATTTAGAAAAATAAACTTTTCACCAACATTCGTTTCTGACAAATAATTTTGTTTTTCTTTTCATTATTAATTTTTCATGATTTGATATTTTTTTATGTAACGTCTGAGAATTCGATTCATTCTTGAAAAACGTAAAATCGTTCCAGACAATATGGGAACAGAAACTGAAGACATGGAATATAAGGCATTTGATGGGAAAGAACTGTAGTGTCAAATTCAACTTCTATTCTTCCTTTTAGTAAGAATGAGAAAAATTCTTCTCTCGTCCCCATTAGTTAGAAGTTTAGAAAGAGGAAAATACTTTTAGAAATTTTGTGCTCTCTTGTTCTGTAGCTGGTTTCGTTTCATTAGACCAATTCAGTTTATGGTGTTTCGTTTGTTGAGAAAGACTGGACCGATTTCGTTGAGATTTTGTCACAGTTGAAAAATCGAACATGACCATCAGTTGAGGTAAAAAAAGAAGAAAATGTATTAAATTAGACAAAATTTGGCAAAAAGTAAAGAATTCTAAAAATCAGCTTCTCAACAATTTTCTGAAAAAAAAAAAAAATGGTGAAAAGTAAATAATACCAGCAATGTTGTGTTGTCTATAAGTATGAATCTTATTTTACTTGTGTTTCGTATAGTGGATTTTGAATAATTGTTTCTAATATTTTATTTATAAAAAAAGTAGCTTGCTACTAAAAAAATTAAGATATTAAAGGAACTTTTTGTACTTTCGTGTGCTGTGTTTTACAAATCTGCTTTTTATTATTTCAGCAATTTTAATGAAAAGAAAAATTTTAATAATGGCATAAGCAAGGCAATTATCTTTAAATTCAAAATAAATTATTTACGAATATTGCAATTATTAATTTAGAAATTCTATTAATTAATGCTAATTTAAAAGTTTAAATCTTCCTTGCTGATTTAAAGTAACTATAAAGTGCATGTTTTGTCATGTATTTTTCATTTTCTCTTGCATTTCTATTGTATTTTTCATTTTCTATTGTATTGCCCAGGCTTGAATCTATGGAAAGCAACTTCTCAAACCTATGTTTTGCTTCCTTATATAAGAAATATTTTTATTAACAAAATGAGCTTCGACACTATTCTCAGGCATTCGACGGTGAACTTCGCCTTGTTTGCTACCACTCAAAGAATGCGATTTGAAGGCAGGCAGTAAATTCGTCGACAAGTCGGATTTACGACGCCGTCTTAATAAGATGGGTATTTTAAATCAATGAGAATTGTAATAAAGTGATGTAGTCATAATCTGAACAATAACGGGAAAGAAACCCCCACTGTATGGTTAAAAATAAAAAACAGAGATCTTAGTAATCTCTGTTATATTATTTTTCAACTGTTTTTTTTTTGGTCCTTACGAGTTCGTGAAAACAAGAATCTACTGTATAAGCTTTACGTGAAATATAAGTGCTGTTTTAATATTTCTTATCGATAGCAAAAATAACCATGGTATTTGTGCTGTTTTGCAACTATTTCTGGAGAAAATATTTCTAACAATTCAAAGCTGAAACGTCTCAGTCTCGTTTTACTCTTACTAAAGCAAACTCATTTCACGCAAGTTGATGTGAGTGCAGAATTCGAATCTAAGAGAAAAAAAGAGCTAATAATAAAAATAAAAAGCCTGCTCGCGTGTCATAAATATGCTTCTTTGTTCCTCGAGGCTTAAAGTGAGAGACCGTGTTTCCCTTCTCCGGTTCCATTCGGATTGATGCTCAACGAATGTGTGCCGAAATACGATCCTGCGCTTCATCCTCAGAGAATAAGTTATCCTTTTCACTTCACTTCAAATAAATTACACAAGCTGAGTATTTTTTGAAGAGAAAAATATTTCCATTTTTTTTTCATCTTTGGAAGATAAGAAAAGTCATTAAAATTACTAAATGAGTTTTTCTTTTTTTTTTTTTTTTTTTTTTTTTTTGGAATTTCTAAAGTAAACTTTTGTTAGAATGATATATCATTTTGCTTCAACCGGAAATATCTAGTTCCGGATTTAGTTGGAAGAAATATATAAAATCCCAGCAAACATACATATGTCGGAATACTGTAAGGGCTGAAATCGGATTGCCGACAAAAGACGCATCGGGGCGATACCGGCAAGCGGTACCACTACCCGTTAAAACATGTCCGCTCCAGACATATGTGAGCTGAAAGTATGGCGTGATAGTTGACCGATATCAGCGAAGCCGACATGATAATTTTGCCGGACATTCCGTATGTGGACCGAATACTTTCGATAAGTGGCCCAGCATCGGCAACCGCTAAATGTTCGTCAGCAGTCCATTAAGGCACTTTGATTTGATTTTATTGCACGATTTTTATAAAAGTGTACATAATATTTTTGCAGAGATATTATTGTTACTCTTATTGTACATTCATGACTTTTTCTCAACAATTTTTTTTAAATTATTGTCTCAGGCATTACAATTTGAAAGTTTAAATTTACGGTCAGTTACTGCATTAATTAATAATGTTGATATATTCAACAGAAAAACTCTCAACTGCTTACTTTTATAAGCTACGAGAAATATTTTTTATTTAAGTCTATTATGAGTGATTATAATTTTTCCAAAGTCTATTAATTGTATAAGATTTATTTTAAAAATGAATTTTCTATTTTTACGAGAAATGTATTAATATAACCCCAGAAATTTTACTATATTTTTTACAGAAATTAAATAATTTAAGACTCCTGGAAAAAACTCTGAATTATAATTTTAATGTTCCAAATTACTAAAACATAAAATCGTTTTCTTAAAATTATTAATTTTTTATGTTCTATTATAATGTTTCTTCGTTTTTGCTACTTGAATTAACCAAATGTACTCACAAAATATAACAAGGTCCCCCCTATATGGATTAGATGGGATTGCCTAGAAATGTGTTACTTTTTTTTATCATTTTCCATATTTTGTTTCCAAAATTTCATTTGTGTTGATATTTTTGCTATATTGAAAATTATATCAATCAAACATATAAATTAGAGAACAAAAATTTAATTTCTTAAACAAATGAATACAATTGAGCAAAAAATGTATTTCATAATAAATGCAGAAACAATATCCTATAATAACTGATTAACATTTTTGTATCTTTAATTGTGGCCACCATTTCTATCTGCAGCGTAACGCAACCATCTTTTGATTCTTCTACGAAGGCCACAGAAACTTCTTGGTACTCATGGTTGTATGAACTGAAACTAAGAATTAAAATTTTTAATAAAAAGAATTTTTGTATTCAATGACTTTCCTAATGACATAAATAGAGATAAGAATGAAAAAAACTAATTATTATAAACGTGTCGAAAAAGAAATACATTATTTGGAATTTCTATATTGTAACTCTTTCAAAACACTGTACCTCAAATATAAATCTTCCACTTTATGTTTTCATGTATGTATAAACCTTCAAAGTTCAGGTCTAAAAAGGCTTATTCATTACAAGAATAAAGTAATATCTGAATGCAGATAAAACATTTTTGATTACATCGATACAGTTGGCAGTCAAAATGGGTATAATACACTTGGCTCTCCAAACATATAAACTTAAATTCAATTTTTTCCTTCATTAAAATATTTTTCACCGAACTCTTGAATTAGTCTGGAGAGTTTTCCCGGTTTTCTTAATCGTGATTCGTGAATATGCCAACTATAAAATAATAAATTTTCCTCAAATGTCACCGTTACTTGCTGGTTTTCAAGTGTAGATCATCTTTAAAATTATAAATTACTCTCATAATCACCTCACTGTGGCGTAATGGTAGGTTTTGCAACTTCCAGATCACAGATTTAATTCTTATCATTGTTGTACAAAAGACGTTAGGCGTGTTTATTCTATGATCAGTAGGATTTTCCTTTCAACACATATATACATTCGTAGAAGTGCAGGCGAACCCCAGATTGTACTTTTAGAATAACGGGTTTGGAATACTCGCCCATCATCAAATACTTCCTAATTTTGGACCATAGTCAGATGAAGAAGTCACACCTGAGATAGCACCCTCTTCACATTCGCGCCACACGAAAGGAAGGTCTTTGGCGGTAATGTATTAACGTGGACACAACCCTAACCCACGGATCACCAACGAGCTACTGAGTATGCTACGAGCTACTGAGTACATGGTCACCCTCTCAATCACTGCCCGCAGTAAATGATGCTTCGCTTAGGTTATCTTATCGGGAAGCGACGTGAAGCTACTTAGCCACTGGGAGCTCAACACATATATACACTTAATCATCAGGGAAATGTCTTCTCAGAAGGTAATTTGGTAATTAATGATTAAAGGTGCTCTAAAAAGCTTCTAGGTGCTTGGCTGCAACTTAAGCAAATGTCGAAAATTTATCCCAAACGCATACATCTATTCTTTTATGGCACTGCATTTTTATATAACAGGCTGTAACTAACACATTCAAGTAACCATTTTTTAATCATATGTTCAAAAATTGGGCAGAATATAAATATTGTTATTTGGGCATTTAAATGAATATTTAAAATATTTTTAATCTCAATATATTATTTAAAATCATTAAAATATAGAAATAAATACCTGTTATGAATTGTAATATATTGGAAAATCTTTTGAATGGAATTTTCATATTTCCACCATTCCAACTTATGGTTACCGCGAAATTATGCGCAAATACATTTTGTAGAATTTTTCTTACCGCTTCTTTCCCATTTTTTCCATCTAAACAGCTGCACTTTCTTACCTATAAACATAAAATTCAGTTTTTATATACATATAAATATAATCATATTCTGTCATGATGCAATTTTTTGTTAACCAGGCAATTAAAAGCCAACACAACTGAAAAACAATGGAGCTTTTATTTGATTTTCTATGTTTGGTATTTACGATTACAGTTATAGATACTAGATAATTTTAATGGACTGATTTTGGCTGATAGAACTCTAGTGCCACATTTTCCATATTTCCATATGAAAGATAATTAGACCGAGTCCTAAAATTTTGATTGGATTCTTACCATTACAGACATCTACTCTTCTGAAGTGCAGTTGAAACCACAAGCGGTTGATTTAAAAAGCCCAGAGTGTATAAACAGTAAGCATTCTGTTATTGGGAATTTATAAATTGGAGGCAAAAAAGAATCCAGAATATATATATTTTACAGAAATCTGAACAAAATTATCTGTACAATGTACTGGTACTTTCATGAAAAAAAATTATAATGTTTAAATTTTAAATGTTTTTATGTGCACAACTTAAAATTGATGATAATTTAAATCTCAAAATTTAATGAAGATTAGAAATTTGTAGACAAATATTGATAACAAAGTTGATTATTGATGCAATTCTGGTTATACAATATTAATAAGTTAAAATATAAAAGTGCTATAACAATATTACTTTTGTGAAATCTCCAGTGATTTAATAAAAACATAAAAAAAATTTAGTTTGGTTAAGAACATGCTGGAAACGAAATATACTGACAACCTTCACAAATTCTTCTTCATTTAAGGCAACTTCAAATTTATTCATTTCGGACAAAGATGTAAAACAGTCAAAAGTTTCAACGATCACATTTTCCTTTTAAGTTTGTTGTCCCAATTTATTCAACATTTCCATTTGCAATTTTTGCACTTCTTTTACTTCAGCTAAATTCTTTAAAAGGCAATCGAATTTTACTAGAAAAAAATAATAATAAAATGATATAAAAATGATATTAATACATATACAATTTTCATTAAACGTACAATGTTTCCTTTAATTTGAAATGACGTAGTTTTTAGCGAGTTAAATTTTGGAACTTACATATTGCATAAGTTTGATTCCTTAATCAAGAATTTAAAATTTTTAATTATTTAAATTAATGAATTTTATTAAAGTTTTAACTGTTTGTAAAAAAATAACTGCTAATATTAAGAAAGCTTCTTATTAAATTTTTATTTACCTTTCGATTAAAAATTAATTTTTTTTCTATCATAAAAATAGAAGTAAGTAAAATGCATACTAACAATGGTAAAATTATTTTATGAGTTAAAGTTACTTGTATGTCTTAAAAGTGAAGGAACTAATTAAAAGCTTTGTCAGAAAGTCATTATCATAATGTATTTAAAGTTGTTTCAAATATGCTAAATTCAAAAGTTCATAATATATTTTGCGAAAAATTACCCTCCAGCCTCTGAAAATCCTCTACATTTATATCTGATTTGACGTATCCTTTGGTTACTTGGATTTTTGATTACTTTTTGTTTCTGTAACATAGCTGTTACATTTTCTGATGAGAATAATTCAAATTCAAAGTTGAGAATTTGTATTTCTCGAAATATTTTTTGAAGATCCATACATTCCTATATAAGGAATAAAAATAAGCAGTTACATATTGCTACTATATTACAAACATGCAAAGATATATTAAAAGTGTGCCATATTTTTCCAATATGAAAAACAGATAATGTAGTGTTTGAGTTACTTTAAAAAGAATGTCATTGTTATTTAACTAAATTATTCTTTTATTTTCAATAGCACAATATTTTAAGCTTCATCTTCCTCTTACATTTCATTAATTTACATCTGACTAATAATAATCAGTATTCAGATTTTAATAGTAAAATGATTGAATCAATTATTGGAAGAATATAATAATCTTTATGAGTTATAAGATGAATAAACAAATCAAAGTAATTAAATAATGCTGAATTAGAGCACTGATCCGTTTCCAGTTATTTTAAGTAGGTTTCATTTTTTTTTTTTTTTTTTTTTTTTTGTTATCCGAGTAGCATGGCCCATTGGCCAGTGGCAAATAAACAAATCAGAATTCGGGGAGTTTTCAGCTATCCAACTACTTGGGACGACAAACAAAATATCCTCTTCCTCTAGAAAACATACCATTGCATACGGAAGCCTAAATTAAATGTTAGTTTGTAAACTGTTCAAATAATAATATTTATGACAATATCTTAGATTCAAATTACACAAATAACTATAAAAAGCAGCGACATCACTGTTTTATGGCTCGCAAAATCTTTACAATATAAACAAATTATGAAATCGAATTATTATTTTAAGATTTGAAAATAATTAACGTTAATAAAGTGGGGAAGAATAATAATTACCCCTGATAACATATTAAGGACTTTTGAATTATGACAGCAGAATTTCCTTGTTTTGATTATCTAAGAATTTTCAAATACGTCGCCTTTTTTGGCGAGGACAAATTTTCTGATTCATGTCTAAAAAACCTTTAACAACTAACTTAACTGTATGATATGATGATATGAACCAGGAGAAAGGATTAAAATGAAATGCATAATTAATAAATAATTGGAATTGAAAAATGAAGAAACAGTATCAAAAATAAAACAAATATATGTATATATGTTTTATTTTTGATATTGTTTCTTCATTTTTCAATTTCAATTATTTATTAATTGTATTTTTTGCTATATATATATATATATATATATAACAAAAATACACAGTTTCATTTTTGTTCTTGCTAAACAAAATTAGTATATATATATATATATATATATATATATATATATATATAATATATATATATATATATATATATATATATATATATATATATATATATATATATATATATATATATATATATATATATATATATATATATATATATATATATACATATATATATATATATATATATATATATATATATATATATATATATATATATATATATATATATATATATATAAGAACAAAAAAGAAAATGTGTATTTTTGCTATTTTTCGTACAAATCAACATAGATCAAAAAGGCCATATTTTTCTTTACGTATGTCAGCTCCCTTCACCACACTTAATGATAAATGATAAATATGTTTTGATAATTTTTTACCTGAAATCTGTTAAAAAGCGTACTTTATTTCTGCTGTTTTTAATGTGACTGCTGTTTTTAATGTGACTTAATATTATTTATTTTAAGGTCTCATAACTTTATATTATTAATCATTTTAAGAATTATATTTTTTTAAGATTTGCTTACAAACAATTCTTTCATTTTTAAAATATTTTAATGAAATCTATTAGCTAATAAAATTACTTTAAACGAAAAATATGGCAAAAATATCCTAGACGTTATAGAAAACGGGTATAGTATCAATTTTTTTTGAGATTATTTTCTTAAAAATAATAATAGATTGCAAGCAATGAGATGCGATATTTTTCTATATATAATTGTCAGGAAACATTTCTAAAATATGATTTTCAGAGCCTAAAATTAAAATTATGGGAAAGCTGAAAAATAATAAAAATACGTTTAAATAAGAAAGAAGATAATGAAATCATAATGAGTATTTTGTTTTGCATTTGCTTCAAAAAATGTGTCTGCACGTTACACAAAGTATATAAATTACAAAATAAAATTTTAAAATAGCAAAGTATAAAATGCAGAAATATTACGTGATTTTTTCCCTTTTTTCTAAAACTAAACTAAGAAAAGATGAGGATAATACTTAACTTTTTCCCTTTTTTAATTATATTAATTTATTTCATATTTTAATATAACTTACAATTATTTCAGAAATAAAGTAAGAAATTTTAAACATTTATATGTAAATCATAAATTTTTTAACATTATATTTAAATTTCAAATATACTTCAAGAAAAAAATTCGAAACGTAGTTAAATAGTATAAATTGTTTACAACTGTATAAATTTACTGAGACACCTTTAAATTACAATAGAATAGAATAATTAAACTTTTTATTTAAAGCGCGAATGAAATGATATTTCATATAATAATAGGAAATTAAATTACAAATTATATCTTGTTAGACTTGAGGAATAAGCTGTTTTTGTATGTTACTTGAGAGAGAAAAATTATGCAAAAGAAGATTACCAAAAACTAAAAATATTTCTTTTCAATGAAAAAGTAACCAAATTTAATTTTAATATTAATATCTTTCAATAAATTTTTATATAAAAAGTAGAAATATATTACTCAAAATTTAAAAAAGTATACTCACATATTTGTGTTATCCAATTTAAATAGAATAATAATGATATTGTATAGTGCCAAAATGTCCAAATAAAAATCCAGAAGAACAAAATATGGACTTCTAAATCACAAATAATTCTAAATAAAATGATTTATTAATCGTTTGGTTTCCAATTATTATATCCAGTATTGCCAGATGAACACAAAATATTATAATTTTTTCATTCAATTAAAAAACAATTCAAGGAATTATTAAAATTGTATGTATTAATTTTTAAGCTGAATTTTTAAACGATATTTTATTGACTATCTTTCTTTCCCCTAATACATTGTTTTACATTAATTAGAAAATTTTTCATTTTACATTAATTAGAAAATGAGAATGGTTATTAAAATTATCGTTTGCTTTATAAAAAAGGCAAATATTTAATTCTTAACCGAGAAATTATGTTTGATTGCTTCATTTTATAAATTATCAGTTTTTTTAAATAAAAATAAAGATTTATGCTACTAACGAAACATAACCATATTTTCCATATGTTTGCGGTGACCATGACATACATCACCGAAACTAACCGACTATGCATGCCACAACCTGGAGACAAGGAAAAACTAAATTTAGTTTAAGTTACTTATTTGTAAGTTACTTAACAGACTTGACTGGAAACTGTAATTGTAACTGCATTGTCATAATATATATATATAACCTTCTTGCAACGTGTGCTGGTATTCCTATAGCATTCCCTTCAGCACCTACTTCTCAATAACGATCGTACAATTTTATGGAGTAATATTTATTCACTTTGATAATATACAGTAATACGTTTACGGATTATGAATTTATGGTTAATGGACTTAATTAATCATAATAAAAATAGAAAATGTTGCTCTTTTCTTATATTATTTTATTTAAAATGGAATTATCTTCAACAAGGATTTAAATTAATCAGAATTATTATTTTTAGAAACAAAAAGGTTTCTAATATTACCATTACATTTTTTGTTAAAATATTATTTAGCCAGTCTCATTTTTCACATAAATATTCCCTTTGAACAAAAAATCTTTAGAATTTAAAATTGGCAAATGCATATTTCAAAAGAAAATGATTATTTAAGAAGTTATTTATTGGTAGCTGTATTATGGTAGCTTATTGATATTATTACTGATATTATGAAATATCAAGTGTGATACATGCATTTCCATTCTAATCTGAAAACAACACAATAATATTAAAAATTTTGTTTACAAGTTCTTGTTGTTTCATCTGTTATGTAGAAAGTGTCTCATAAACACAATGGTTTGTTAAGAAATAACTTTTCCAAAGAAACAATTTGTTGAATTACAAAAGGTAATGTTTGGAGTTCATGTAACTGTTATTCAATTTAATAAAATTGGAAAATGTTTGATGATTTTATCAAGTAAATTAAAAATGAAACTTTTCACAAGAAGAAGATTCTTGGATTTTCAACTTTTATGCACTACATTTATGACTACCTATTTCACATTTTGAAACGTTGCTAGACAGCCAATCGCGTCGCAGTTTTGAACACGAATAATTGACAATGTCGATGCTGGAGGAGCAACTCTCCAGGCCACACCACAAAAGTGAAAGAACAATGAAATTACACCTATATTGAAAGCCACAGTCTCCGTTTATAAAGCCAATGAATCTTCGGTCGGGTCAGGTATTGAACACATTACCTGTTCGTTACGAGAATGGCGTCTTCCCCCAAAAAGCAATCGCGTATAATGATTCTCTACTTTGAGCATATAAGCTTCTTAATATGACCTTCGCAAGTGCCAATAAAATGGCATAAAGGTTCGTCAAAAATAGAAAGGTTTCATAATAAAAATAAAGGGTAATTAATGTATCAGAGTTTAGTGAATTGAAATCAAATTTATTAAATATGTATTTGTATTCCAAGCAAACACTTTTAAAAAGATTTATCATAACGTAATTAAAGTATTAATATACTTACAGAGAGAACTCATTTAATTTTAATATATTAAACTACTTTATATAAAAGACTTGAAACTTTAAAATAGCTATACAGCTTTCAAAGAAAAAATCTTAAATGTAATACAGGAAAAAACAAGTTCACCTTCTCTATTCAATTTTGGATAGTTAAACATAATTTTATTGCGATTCAGATAAACTCCATTTTAGAACTATCAGCATTCACAGATATTTTTATGTCATTTAATTAATGCTATAATGTTTTAAATAAAGTGATTTTCTGAAAAGTTATCAATTACAATAAAATTTAAAATAATTATACTTGATTTTTAACTATATATAATTTTTTGAGCTCTGATTTATTACCACAGTAGCTTTTCTTACAATGATGATCTTGAATTCAGAGAAAATTTAACGGTGCCACAGTCTTTAATAGTTTTTCAACAGGACCGATATCGTATATAATACTCGGCTCAGAATCGGAATGCATGCATCAGACCAGTACTGGCAGACGACATTCACAATTTGCCGACAGTTAGCCGTATAAGTACCGATACTTGTTAACGACACTATTAAAGAGCACATTTTTAATGTCGTTTGCCGATACGGAACCGATATCATTACGAAATCTTCATGCCAATGCCGACTCTTAACCGACACTGCCGATATCAGCCCGTCAGGATACCGATAGGCTTGTGTTTGCTGGGATGTAGATATAGTTCGGTATATTATTCAATCTACATTTAATATTAACATTCGAAGACTGAATTAATAGACATTAGCAATTTTAAGTGGAATATTAGTCACTACAATCAACGTTGGCTGAATGGCGGAATCGAACCTATAATCTGTTTACCTAAACCAGATAGCTAGCTGTTCTACTTTCACCTATGCTGATGAATGGTTAGCGCTCTAGTATTCGATTCACAGTTTACGGGTTCGATTCTAACATTTTGCTTAAAAATTGCAAAATACATATACTTCATTGGGATTTCGCAAAGTATTCACGCTGAAAATTCATTTCCATCTCTGGCATTCCATAAATATTCATTTCGAAAATACTTCCTCAGGATTTCAAAAAGATGTTCATTTTAAAAATAAATGTAATTCATCGATACTTCATTCAGATGTTTATAAATTATTTTAAATATCTAGTGTAAAGATAAATATTTATTTTATACTTTCACTCGATGTTTACAATGATATCTAGTGGAAGGATATAATGGACACTTGATTGCTATTCTATGAACATTCATTTCGAAAATACATATACTTCATCAAGATTTAATGCAGGTGTTCTTTTATAAAAAATAAATACAGTTAATTGATATTTCATCCGGGTGCTTATAGATCAGTGCAAGTATCTATTTCAAATATAAATGCTCATTTTGATCAAGATTAAAATAGTTTTATAAAGAATACTATGTGATAATAAGACTTTAATATTAAGTAAAATATTCGCTTGAAATAAATTTATCACCCTTGCAAATGAGTTAATAAGAAAAATAATAAAAAACCATGACAAACAGTGAGCCTATTAGTAATACAAAACATATTAATAACAATCAATTACTTAAAAACTAGAACTTTTATCAAAGGCGTATATACTTAGTTGGACGCCATAAATAGTTAAAAAAGTACATATTTATTTAAGATATTTTAAGTTTAAAGATAATTCAGTACTTTGTAATGATAAAGTGAGTGAAATTATAATAATTTATATAATTATTAAATTTCCTAAAATGCAACTCTAACTTTTCTTTAACAAATTATTTAGAATACATTTTGTTATTAAATTAAACTCATAAATTATATGACATTTGAGTATTATTAATCATACTTAATAATTTTACCTCCCAAGAAAAATTCGAATGTGCAGATGAATGACCCATTTCATCAAAGTACAAAGACACGCGACTGCTGCAGGAAAAGAAAAAAGTTATGAATAATATAAAATCTGAGCTATCTATATATATTTGAAGTGAGCGAAGTTCCCCGAAGTAATCCCCTCATAAATTTAACAAAGCTCACGAACAGATTATTAATTAACCCAAATCTCAAAAGGTGGAGCTCTAATCAATGAAATAATCACTCCATCACTTTGGTTCCTATATCATCTCTGATTTTGCTTATTTTCAGGTGCTTCCTTTTCTACTGTGACAACAATTAGCTCTAGAGGAATTGGTATATCTATATCTATCTATCTATCTATCTATATCTATATCTATATCTATATATATATATATAATATATATAATATATATATATATTTATATATATATTTATTATGTATATACATCAACACAGAAGATGCCTTTTTTACGCATATTTTTTATTTCCCCCTATTATTTCCCCCTATATATACTAAATAACAAAAAAAAAAAACATATATATATATATATATATATATATATATATATATATATATATATATATATATATATATATATATATATATATATACATACATATTACAAATTTTTAAAAGAATTCGGTAAACGTATGAAAAAATTGTGCAATATGGTTGAATCAGGCGTAAAATCAAAAGTATAGTAATTACTATTGAAAGTAAAGAGAAAAGGCAAAAAATATAGCCGCAAGGAAAATATAATTCTAAATAATATGGGATGTTTTCTCAATAATTCAATTATTATGTGACTGATAATTTAATAGTTCGATTATTGAGAAACGGAATCACGGGATTAGGCGTTCATATTTATGTGAAACTTTTTGGTAGTAATTATGTTTCCAATAACATGCATAAGACTACCACGGTTTGTTAAGGTGTTTGTTCTCGTTATCGGAAGGTAGTGAGTTTGAATCCCACCCCAATCAAAAATCCGTTATGTTGACTTGTGGTAACTGGTGCATGCTAATGTCCTGATCGCAATGTCATCCATATAAAATGATACTTCTGAGAATTACAAGCCAGGCCTGGTTATCTTTTGCTTGGTTTCTGCTTTTAATTGATGAAGACCACTTTCGGGGTTAAGATGCTTTGCATTTTATAGACCTTTTAACGAAACATTTAAGTTCTTATTACGCAAGCTCAATATAATATGTAAGTCAGTATAGTGGGTGATTGGTTAACAGACAGTTTGGACAGTGAACAAATCGGACACTGAACTATTTCACTAAATATTTTTGTGTTCGGACACCGATTACATATTCGTATAACGAATTCTAACAAATGCTTCTCGGCTCTAGGAGCATGATGCGCAAGGTTGCCCAACCCAACGGACAAAAAATCGTTCTTTTATCTTTCTTGAATTATGTCGCTTACCTATTAAACTTCAAAGTTCCATGCTGGGAAAAAATATTTTCCAATAAAATATTCATAACCAAAGTAGATCATCATTGATTTCATTGAAAACAGAATCTGATTTCATTTTGGGCACTCCCCCTCCGTTCATTTGTTGAAGAAGTGGGAGAATGTCAAAGCAATGGTATTAGAATGGCACCCACACCAAGCTGATATCAGTAAGGTTAGGGATCTTTAGAGCGACAATTCTATTGATCACTTCCGGAAAGTTTTAAAAAAGGGAGAAAAGCAATCAAAACAGTGCACATGAATTCCCTAAAACAAAAAATGAAAAGGACTGGTTAATAAGCAAGACTATAAGTATGTATTATTTTTTTAAAATACTAAAAAAAGTTGTACATCCTTTTTTACCTCAATTTTTGAGGTCTCCAGAACGAATTTATCAATTGTACCAAAATATCTATGATAAACCAATAAACGATTCAGATAGGAAATGTATTTTTGTAACAAATTATGTTCGTTAATTGATCACCATTGTAATATATAATGCAACTTAACCATTATTATTATTATAATTTCCTTTTATGAATATTCTTCTTGAGGCAATATTATAAGGTCTTGTGTAATATACTGTGAAACCAACAAAAATTATCTTCAACCCGAATAATTATTTCCTTTACTGGGATAATTATAATATAAATTATTATTTAGGATATTTTCTCATATTAAGCCTATTCCCTTATCACGCTCTACATTGAATGAGATCCTCAGCAGAGAAATAAATTCCGTTACGTTATGCACGTTTGCCTACGCATATTCCTCTAAGGACATGTCTTGTAGTTCAATAAAAATTCCTAACCATCCCTCTTCTATGGAATGTTTACTATTGTGTAGTTGATTTTTGGAGAATTTTTTATTGCGAAATAAATAATTTTTGTCTTAGAATTTTTTTTAAAAGTTGAATGATACTGGACATTTTTGAGAAAACCTATATATGATTTTAATAGTTAAATAAATAGGATAAATTGTACCAATGAAAACTTTTAATGGAGAAAATATTATGTACATTTAA
The DNA here is from genome assembly GCA_030067965.1 of Latrodectus elegans. Lineage (NCBI taxonomy): Eukaryota > Metazoa > Arthropoda > Arachnida > Araneae > Theridiidae > Latrodectus > Latrodectus elegans. The sequence continues at coordinate 72,391,737 of CM057821.1, read as the reverse complement.
ATAAAATAATAACTCTAAGTACTCTATCAAATTAATTTCTTGACAATTTTTTTTGTCTTATCATAATCTTTGATTAGGTTATACAAGATAGCAGTTGTCGCTGTTACCACTGATTTCATGAATATATACATATTCTTCAGAAGACGTTTTCTGGTCAATACTCACTAGCTAATCAATTTTTTATCTTCAGATTATTGCTGTATTTCTGTGCAAAATTTAACAGCAACTGATTTTGTAAATATTCCAGTGTTCTGTAGTATTTGAAATCTTTGAACGTACTATTGTGATGCAATCTATTGATGGTTTTGATAGCCAGACAGACCGAGAGTCCAAGATATTTCAGACAAAAATGATGAAAAAAATTCATATTATAACACAAAACCAGGACATTAATTTACTTTTAAAGTGTTTTTAATTGCAAGGTTTAAGCACCTGTCCATTTCATCTATTAACTGTAATCTTGTTAGAAAGTTTGTAAATTTTTTGTATTCATCTCGAGATATCTCAGACACATCCTACTTCAGATTATGGGACAAAATATCGCGTGATGTAGGCTTACGTTAAGAACGGTGTTTCCAGTAATTTAGCAGCTTGGCGAGAAATGGATAGTTCTGGAAACTGTCACCACCTAAGTTCTAGGGCCATTATTGAGCGAAATGGCCTGGAAGTTTCCAGAAACTTGGAGAAAGACCTAGACTTTCATGTCAAGTAAGTTACAAATACCACCGCTCCATGGACCGAGTCAGTCAATTTCTGAGTTTCCATCGGCAATCATAGACTAATGGATACGAACTGCTTCTCTGGGGTATTTTATGATATCTGTTTTTGGGAGCTGCTTACATTTGAATCAGTTGAAATGATACTGTATAATTGTGATTCATAAATGCTGTAACTGCTGAGTTTTTCCGGCATTTTTTGAAATTTCTAAAAATATAAATCCTGTGATTGTTAAGAGTTTATTTTATAGATTCTCAACCAACACGAAGCCCGAAGCTCAGTACAATATATTAGAATGTTATAATATATTAGACTTTATGAGTGATTAATCAATGTCTGTAACAAATCAACCTTACAATTACTGCATTCAAAAGAAACATTCTGTGTGTAACATTCTTGAAAAAGCACAACGTCGAATTACTCTGGGAACTATTTATTAAAGCATTTACAAGAGCACTTACAAAATATATTAATATATCATAGCATATTAATTACAATGAATTCGGAAGCATAGTTATGTCAGCAACTCACATCATAATATAAGGAGTCCCACTATCTTTTGATGATATAAATACTTGTTCCTATTCTAACTATATAATAAAATCGTTACGTAACATTGGCAATAAATTAAGAAACTTTAAAATTAAAATGGTGTTTTTTAAAAATAGATTCTATGAAAATGTTTTGCACGCAATACGCTTTTAAATTCAGTGATACGGTCAGTAATATAATGAAAGAGCAAATAAGTATTGGCCTCGTACATATTAGTATATGTCACACAGGTATATTACGCTAGTCAAAGATTGATCTAGTATATGAAAATCTACAAATTCGTTGCCAATGACACACACATGTAACGGATAACTCCGTTTTGTGCAAGAAGTATTCCAAATATTATCATAAGGAATTGATGATCGCAGTTGGAAGACTTATTTTTGACACTTTTAGATTTTGAAGTGCTTTAGAACACTTACACAAAGCACAAAATTAACATAGAGTAAATTATTTGATTCCAAATCACACGCCTTACGCAAAATCATTTTTTTCTAAAATAATTCAAGAATTTAAAAAAAATTTAATGAATAATTTAGTTTAGGTATACATATATTGTGTGTGTGGTCTCCTAATCTTTACAAGAATCTTTAGAAATGATTCCATCAAAAAAGCTATTGTTGGCACTTCAATTATGGTGGATAATATTTGATGAAGATTTATAATGTTTGTAGGTAATCTCGTTATATATATACATATATTAATACTAAGGCATATCTTACAGAAATTACAATAACTTATTGCGAAATTATAATACATAATAATTTTAAAACTTTTTTCTATAAGAATTAAAATTACTTAAACTTAAAATTCGAGCTTTTTGATACATAACTCAAACAATTTTGGTAATGTATTATGTTTAAAATAATTTGGAATATATTTTTCCTTTTAGTTATCTTCTTGCAACCAATCATTTAAATTATGCAATAAGAGTAAGAATTAATATTTATGAAAATTTAAATATATAATTATAAAAATTAACATTTTCCAATGTTGAATTTTAATAGCGTGAATAATGATTATTATTTTGTATTTTACATTAAAATTTGTAAAAGTTGTCGTGTTAAAATAACAAATTATTTTTGAATTTACTAGAAATAGTAGCTTATTTTTTTTATTAAATTATTATTAATTTTGCCGATGCAATAGAGAATGATAATATTTTAATTTAAAAATATTCCGTTTATTTTTGTCGTGTTTTGAGATTTCCACGTATAAAACCAATACTTTATTCGTCTCAAATTCTGTTTCCTACAAATTACATGTACACGTGGAGTGTTTTCATTGGATCTCAAACTTTTCTAGGAAAAGTCGTTTTGTTTAATATGTAAGCTGTTTCTCAACGGCTTTAATCTATTATTCATTCAATTCTGTGACAAGTGATCTTATCGCGAAGTTTGGAAGAACATTTTTCATCTCATGCAAATATGTGCGTTCTTACGCAGTTTATGTAAATGAGTTTCTTCAAATAATTTAAATAATTTGTACCAGATGCCTCAGACAAAAGTCTCCGGCAAACAATTCTCTTAAGACTTTTTTGTTTCGATAGTTTAATTGGATCTAGAAGGAAAACCCATTCAATTGATTGTGTAAAAAGAAATTATCACTGATATTAAATGCATTTGAAGGAATCTCTATTTTAGAAATCTTTATTAGCTCAATTGATAGGAATGGAAGAAAATGAAGAAATTTCTTGCTCAGTAATTAGTTTGCTTCGTTAGTGCAATATGTAACTACATATACCTTTAAGTTAAACAAAAAAAAAAGTTATCCGGTTTCTCTAAAGGCACTGTTAAAACTATTGTCAATCATAAAACAAGTAATTTTACGATTAAAGATTAAGAAAATGAAGATTCTTAATCTATAAATTAATCATCGAGTTTATATTTTCTGTATACATATATATATATATATATATATATATATATACAGAGAGAGAGAGAGTGAGAGTTTGGTTCGTACCCAGGGGAGTTTCCTTACACTGAAAATATAAACTCGATGATTAATTTATAGATTAAGAATCTTCATTTTCTTAATCTTTAATCGTAAAATTACTTGTTTTATGATTGATAATAGTTTTAACAGTGCCTTTAGAGAAACCGGATAACTTTTTTGTATATATATATATATATATATATATATATATATATATATATATATATATATATATATATATATATATATATATATATATATATATATATATATATATATACAGAGAGAGAGAGATGCACGTGTATTATTATTTAAGTATATTTTTAGTAATGCGGATTATAAAAATTAAAATTGATGATCATTCGAAAATGTCTTCGGATTTCATCAGTGGATCACGGGCCTTTTAATGCTTAATTCTGATAAAGTGGGTTTATTTGGCTTTCTTTCACTAGCCAGTCAATATTATCTGCTTATTACAATCAGTGTAATTGTGAATAGAAATAATACTCGTAATTTAGAAATAGGGGCAAAACAGAAGACTTCTGAATTTACCTGGTAACCGTGTAGTTATCCTTTCAATTGGAGGACATTGTATCCACCCCCTACTCCATGTATACAATCGACAATTAGTGATCGTCCGTACAACTAAACAATTTACTTCCTTACAATTACAAAAATGGTGTCACGTGGCCTGAAATATAATCTGCGCATCATTAACAGAGATAATTGCACAACAATTTTAAGGTATTCAGTTTTTATCACAACTTAATGGAAACTCCTCTTTTTTCAACTAACATGTGGAAGTAACTTAAGTAAAGATGTGGAAGTAACTTAAGTAAAGATGTGGAAGCAACTTAAGATATAAATTTAAAACTGTTAATAATTTTTATTACAAAAAAAAAAGATTTAATTTACAACAGAAATGATTTTAAAATACATATACACACTCAAGTGATTCAGAAATAAGTTAATTTACTACTATTATTTTTCTTGTTTGTGACAATTTTCAATGCTTAAAATTAATAGTTGTGGCAATTTCCAAATTTTAAAATAATACTGATTTAAATATTCAATTTAAATTTTAAGTTTAATTATATAAATGTGGCAAGAGTAAATTTCTAGCAATATATTGGAAGGGTATGAGGAAACTTATTTTAAATATTCAACTTTGGAGCTTCTAGCATTCGAATTATCCTTAATGTTGTCATTCACAGAATTAAATTCACTAACTCGAATGCAGTTCAACCCCAAATCTCTCTTAATCAGTTGATATTTATCACATTCTCACCGCTTCGAGATATAAACACGAAAACAGTCGAGATACTACTCTTTCGAAAGGCGTGTCGGCACTCCAAGTGTCAATTCATCCGGAGTTTTAATTACAGAGATTTTCCCACACCCCCACACATATATAGTATTTATACAGTTCCTTCCCCAGTGGATCGTCATCACAAGGGTTTCAGGTGAAAAGACGCGAAAACCCTTTCTATCCTTAATCACCGAGAGCTTATCATTAAATTCCTTTCCACGCAAATCTTTAAAACAACACCGTTGACAGCTTCATTTCGATTTTATTTTTCCAAGGAGAAAATGCGAGCAATTCTTTGGAAATATTCAAGAGATTCCGTGGCAGTGATTTCTTTTTCTTTCTGTGTTGGAGTAATTGGACTGAATGAATTCCACATCCATTAGGAGATTATTGTTTTGTAGAGGGAATGCGTCTCATCTGTACTGCTCAACCAACGTTCCAATAAGCAGTTTGTGGAAGGTTAGAAATAGCTCTCGCACTTAAGGTCATAATTTCATTCGTCGTTTTAAGGGAATTTTTAATTACAGTTAAGAAATCTGATTTAATAAACGTTAAGGATAGAAGATATTAGTTTTTCAAGGTTTTAAACTCCAGTGGAATTGGAGGTGTCTGGTGCACGAATGAAGTCTTTGCAGTTAGGATACTGTTTATTAAAATTTTAACGAATTATAATATGACGGAATAAAAGTGATTACCTTTTCATTTTGCGAAGCCATCAGTTTATAAAATAATAAATATTAAAAGGAAAATAAAATTTCACTTTTGGGCTAAGGGATTCATGCTTGCAAAGAATTTAAAGAAATTGCCAAATATATGCCAGTAGAGAAACAAAGCATTTTTAGAGGGCATGTTTCATATGCAAACCTACCTCTCGAAGAAAAGTCTCTCTTCAAAACTGAATTCCATATCATCCTTCGAAGAACTTGACATTCACTCATGACTTCAAATTTGAGTTTCCAAAATATTTGATTTCTTAAGTGGAAAAGAAATAAGATTGTATAGTGTTATACACTATAACTTACCACATTCACAACATGCATCTTATATCATTTGCATAATGAAGTTTCCTAAGCATTCATTTTTTTTATATTTGTAAATATTTCATACGATAACTTTCCAACTCTAGAACAGCATGCAGTAAAAATTTTAAAGTAAGGCACAAATGATATAATCACATACTTTTCCGCTGAAACAAAATATTCAGATGAGAGTTATGTCCAATTTTTAATTGAAAATAAAAATAAGAAAATTTACAATTAAAATGTTTTCTAACATTATCAGAAATATCTGATATTATCAGAAAAAAATATTGGCATAGGAATTATAAATTTCATCCAGAAAACATTTTCGAATTGTAAATTTTTCTTGTAGGACTCTATTCTATGGAAAAGTTATTCGGAAATAACTAAATTATTTCAAAATAAATTTTTCAGGTTTTGGTAAAGCATTTCATTTGCACGTTTAAGTAAATATACATTTAAAACATGGATTTTTATTATGTTAATTTACTTTTAAAAATCTCTATTCATTGGTTTAGCAGCTCGAGTGGCTTTACGTGGCTACCCAATAACATCATCAAAGTGAAACACCATACCATTTGCCACGAGCAGTGGTAGGGAGGGTGACTACATTCTCCCTCACTGGCTTGCTGTAGCTCCATGGGTTGGAGATGCATGCATACATACACTCACTTTAATCAGTAATTATGCGTATATATAACTGTTTGAAATGGGCTCTAAGCAATTATAAAAATCCACACTTAATATGTAAACTGACGAGCTACGTTGTTGATATAAAGTGGAGCAGCGCATCCCATGTTGCCATCTAGGCTGGGTGCGCTGCTCCACGTTTCCAATTGAACCATATTTGGTGTGGAGTCCTTCTGTACACAATGTCATAGGTACCCATTTATAGGGTAAGCAACCATTCACACCTCATTCATACAAGGGAAGAACTAAGACAGGATAGATAGAGAGACCATGACCGAACCGGGATTCGAAACCAGTACCTCCTTATACGCAATCAGGCACACTAACTACTAGACAAGTTGGGAGTCAATTGACGAGTTATAAAATTGAAGATCCCAGTGTTGACACACTTCGTTGACTAGTAAAGTCACTTTAGATTGAAAACTTTGATTTGTTATGAAGTAATTATTTTAGATTAGTAAGAAAATGTGTATAAAATTTTAGTTTTATAATTTAAAATATTTTTAATATTAAAATGTACGTTGCTATAGTTTACGAAATATAAAAAAAATTATAAAATTGATAGATAACAATAAAATTTTAGACTAAAAATATTTATGTATTATTGATCTGAAGGATTACAGATTGCTACAAATGTTGCCTTAAAGTCTAAATTAATATTTAAAAGTTCTTAAGTTTAAGGAGAGTCATTTCTGTTAAATACAATATAAAAAGGTTACATCAAAATATGCGACTTAATAATTCAAAATTAAATAAAATAATCTCATTATGACAAATAATTTTTAAATAATATATAAGCTATTAGGAGAAACGGTAGAAAATTTTTTCTCTCTAATGGAAGCCTTATCCACTCCTATGATTACGTCCGAGTACCAACCATTATCTATTTAACCATTGTAAATTGCCTAACAGTAAGTAACTGCTCTAAAGAAATACTAAGTAGCTAAAAGCCTTCAGAAATTTTTGGATGCACTCCAGAAACTTCGAAGTAAAAAAAAAAGAACATTCTTTTTTTTTCCAATCCATCTGTTCAGTTCGAAGGACTCCCCAACAAACCGCGTTCGAATGAACGATTACAAGAACTCATTAAAACTTTCTTCCCTTTCCGTCTCTGCACCACGCAGAATCCAGTACAGCTGGCAGAGTAAAAAAAAAATAATAATCATTCTGCGACTGCCAACTCACTCCAAATTGAATTCTATCGAACTTTTACTCCAAAATATGGATGGTGATTCAAGAAGAAACGAACGCTGTTGAAGAAATGTTCGTTTGGATGGAAGTAAAGAAACTAAATCGCTGAGCACATTTCTTCGTTTTCATTGGCTAGGAATGACTTTAGCAGTGGCAGATGGAAGTTGATGGAGACATTCATGACATCTGACATTCTTCATGTTAATAAAATATGAAGAGTTAGACGAAATTGTTAATTCTTATTAAAACTATATCGTACTCGATATTTTTAATCAAAAATAGAAGTATTAAAAATTTCGTTTGGTTTATATTCACAATATATATATATATATATATATATATATATATATATATATATATATATATATAAAATTTGAAATTTAATAATAATTAATTCAGAATTATGGAATCTTAAAAGTAAAATTCAAAATGTTTCTATTCGAGAAATTTAGAAATATTATTTGATATTTAATAGTGTTTTTAACTGTTGTTTAGAGATTAAAAAAAATTAAAATGAAATCGTCATTTTTTAAAATTTTACTATTCAAAGTAAGACACAGGTGCCATATAATCCATTATTCCAAATTCTGAATCTTTTTGGCGATGAATAAATGTTCCCGAGATGACGTTTCATGACGTGAGCGATGACGTAAATATTAGGGTTACCAAAATGGAATTTTCCGTATAATTCTATAAGGTCTCCATATGTATGACGTAACAAAAACAAGGTTGCAGATACATAAGAAAATCGGCCAAAATGTGTTCCAATCAGAGAATTAGGCGTATGGATTATGCGGTTCTTGTGCCCAGAATAATGATTAAAGAAAAATATCAGGAATGATAAAATTGATTTCTAAAGCAAAAGGTAATTCATTAATTCATGTAATTTTGAGCGAGAGAGAGAGTGTTTAACAATCCATGAGATTTTAATTTTCGCAAACATCATTTTATTGGATTCCAATCAACTCTTCTTTCAAATTACAAAATTAAAATCATGTTAAAATAATTGTATTAAAATTAACAAAGATAAAAAATAAGAAAACGTTCGATTTCCTTAAGTAGAGTATAAATTTATTTATGATAGGAAAAACGGTTGGCACTGCTGGCCAACTTGTCTAGTGGTCAGCGTGCTTGACTAGGGATAGGGGGAGGTCCTGGGTTCGAATCCAGGTTTAGGCATGGATGCACTTTCTCTCTATCATGTTTTTGTCCTTTCCTTGCTTGTGAATGAGGTGTGAATGGTTGCCTACCCTATAAACGAGTCCCTAGGGCATGTGTCTGTACTGTAGAAGTCGAACTCCACACCAAATACGGTTCAGTTGCAAAAGTGAAGCAGTGCACCCCAATTTCCCAGCCTAGCGGGCACACGAGAGCAACAATAACGATTGGCCCTGATACCGTGTAATCCAGGATGCCAAATTCTGAATATTTTTGAAGGAACATTGCCAAGTTAATGACGTGCTCAATAACGTAAATATTGGAGATGCCTAAATGGAATTTTCGTCATAAATCTGATAGGTCTTCATATCAATGAAGTAACAAAAGCCAGTGTGCCAGATACATGAGAAAATCCGCGAAAAATTTACCAAACACAGCATTTAGCGTCCTAGATTATACGGCATCTAAGCCAAACGGTTTTTTCTTAGCAGAGCCCACATTCTTGGCGTGGAGGATTTCGATTGGCGATAATTGTGGTTTGCGCTAATCTTGATTGCGCCTATTTCGATATTCTAACTATAGTAAACTAAACTATTTCGGGGATTTTGTTCTGGTTTGGAACTTTTTTCAGTTTGTCATCAAAAGTGTAGGCTTTATTAACATTTTACCAGAAAGATAATAAATTTAATAACATAGATATGAGTGGTTAACACTTAAAGAGTTTTTAATTTGGGCACAACTGTTGATGCGCATAATTATAGCCCACCGTCAACAAAAAATCCCCAAACTACTATACACAATGAATATTGAAAAGAGCTTTACAGCATGCGTCAACCAATAAGGTGTCAACTAATCAATAGCGATGAACGAATATGAGAATATTTATATAAATAATATATAAACACTTTTTCTTTCAAAAAATGTGTATGTGTTTAAAGTATTGATTGCTAGTGAATTAAACATTTTTAAACTTAAAATATAAATAAGATGAAATAAATTTTGAAAAAAAAAAAGATTTTTATAAATTTAATGAATAAAAATACACATTATGTCTTATATATTTCAATAAATACAAATAAAAATAATATATTTGTTTAACAATAATTTAAGTATCATTCAATAGGTAATTGTTGCAATTGAAATTTAATTGTTGAAAGTTAGTTTTGTTTGTTATGTAAATATGAAGCGACGACAAATGTTATGCCTAACAATGACACCTAACAATACCAATTGCTTAACAATTAAGAATCGATTTCAACAAAATTGACACTATTTCATTTCCAGTGAAACTTTTGTGAGTGAAACTGCGAATTTCTTTTTGCTCTGATTGAGTGCTATTTTAAACGTCTAATTCGTTCCAATTTGTCGTTACTATGGGTAACATTGTTAGTGTAGTGTTAAGGACTTTGTCCAGTTATTGGAATTATTTTACATTTGTAGGACACCCACTTGAGTATGGTAGTGACTCTGAATCTCTTGAGGAAAATTCCAGCGACAGTGATTCTGATTATTTTGACGCAGAATCTGATTTAGGGGGGAACTGTGAGATAATAAGTGGCCCCTGGGAGACAGTGTTCTTAGATTACGTGCATGGAAGGGGTGAGTATCAGAGATACTGGGAAAACCCATCCTCAGATAGCGAGATCTCCCTTGCACGCACGTACACACCAGACCCCGAAGTCCTACCATCCCCAATTCCTCCCTCCTCGGATGAAATTCTTTCGGCTGACTCCCAGATGGATTTTCCGGTTTCTTCCCCACCTCGAAATCGGAACATCCGTCGTCCAAATTTTAGAAATTTAAGGAATAGAATTGGACGTTTCTTAAAAAAATGGTGTTGTTGCTGTTGTTAATATATTTATAAGCTGTTCTAGCTGTAGTTTATTGCAGCTTTTTGACTGTTTGACTTCGGAAGTCATTCAACGTATTGCAAAGGAATGACAAATGGTTGCTAACTTTGGTGTAATGTAGAGGCACATAGACCAGTGTCTGTCTACATTGTTCTCAATGGACTACAAAAACAAGAACTAGTCATCATTGTCCATTGCTTACTCATTGATTGATTACTTTCCACAGACATCAGTTATCTGCAATATTTCAAGAATGGAATGCAGAATCGGATAAAGTTTAGTTTTCGGATGCATCCAAGTGCAACATTTTTGATATATGGCATCAAAATTCAGTTGGATTGTCACTTTGTGGTTAGCTTGTATGCATAAGAATTCAATACACAAACGCCTATAATTTCGAATGGATTCTAAACATTTCAAACATCCACTGTCAAAGTCCACTGTAAAGTCTGATACTCTCACTAAATTCTAAACTGTAGACAAGAGCAATAACCATTCAGCTACCAAGTCAACTATATGACAACAACATCTCCACTTATTGGTGCCATTGGGCGCAATGTCTGAAAAACTACACATTCAAGCATGAATCTTTACTTACCGACGTTAAAACTATAAAAATCATCATGTACAAATTAAAACCAATGTAAGAATGATGAGAAAGAAATAAGAAGGAACTTTATCACTTTTGAGAAGCTATCTTCAAGTTCCAGATGGAAAAACATCTACCTATGCTGCAAGCATGTTACCAGACTTCTCACATGAAAGACAAATGCTAACACTTTCTTGCCCAATTAAATCTTATTTTCTATCTCAAAAATTCAATCAGAGCATGCAGTTATAATTCAGAAATAAAGATTGAAGTTTAACCAGCACTGCATTATTGTGACTTACCACAAACTGTATTTCAAGAGCTCCATATGTCCCAGAAGATGCCATACAAGATGAGCCATAGCTGGCAAAAGTGACTGTTATAGCTTCTTGGAATTCACATGAACATTTTAATTTTGTATTATATATACCTATATATTCAATCCAATAAATGCAACAAAAACTTTAATTTAGTGTCTGTTTTATGTTCTTTAAATACTATACAGAAATCTTGCTGATTAATTAAGTTCGTATTCTATGTGTGGTAAGGATATAAAAACAATAAATCAAACTTAAAGGCTGCCGAAAAGTTATTTCCATATAGAAGTATGTAGAAAAGCATGAAAATGTTCTGTTTTAAAAAATATAAAAGGTTTGGTGTAGAATCGGATACTCCTTGGTTTGACGAAAAATGTGTCATTAAATATTCCTGGTAAAATTTATAATTTCAAGTAACCCTAAAATTTCCAGTGTTTTTACTAACGCAATATTAGGGTTGCTGTGTGTTTTGTTATTCACATCTTACCACCACATTTAACATCTTGCTTATACTGCTGCTGGCCAACTTGTCTAGTGGTCAGCGTGCTTGACTAGGGATAGGGAGGTCCTGGGTTCGAATCCCGGTTTAGGCATGGATGCATTTTCTGTCTATCCGGTTTTTGTCCTTTCCTTGTTTGTGAATGAGGTGTGAATGGTTGCCTACCCCATAAACGGGTCCCTAGGGCATGTGTCTGTACTGAAGAAGTATTCTGGTTCCATTTGTGATCGACTTCCAAATCTTGTTTACTTATTTTCATTGTTTACAAACATTTAATTTCTCGGCCCAGGTGCCGTATAATCCATGATTCCGAATTCTGAATTTTTTTGGCGATGAAGAAATGTTGCCAAGATGACGTTTCGGGACGTGTGCGATGACGTGAATACTAGGGTTACCAAAATAGAATTCTCTGCATAATTCTTATAGGTCTCCTCCATATGTATGACGTAACAAAAACTAGGTTGCTAAATACATAAGCAAATCCACCAAAAAATCGCCAATCTCAGAATTTGGCGCATGGATTATACGGCACCTGTGCCAATTTCTCTGTGCAATACATATTATTTAAGCAATTGCATCACCATCCTAACCAGAATAAGCAAGAATAAAAATAAATTTTCTTCAAAGAATGGCATTTATTATATTAATAGTTAATTTCAAATTTTTTTATAATATCAAATATTTGGAATATTAAACAGTTAAAATTGTTAATAATTTCAACGCAACAGCAGAATGTACTTAAAGTAAATAATTATATGAAAATTTGTCTTTATTTTTATATATTTACATTTTTTAATTTTATGTATTATATATATATATATATTAATTTTTTAAATTTATAAATTTTATTTTTCAATATCAATATAAATTGTATATGTTTTGTTGCAGTCTTTTGAAAAGTTTCGGCAAACATATGTGAAATTTTTTCATTTATTTGACTTCTTTTGTACTTATCAAATTAAAAACTGTCTTTAGAGCCCCAAAGCTAATGATTGTCTACACAAATTAAATAAGATTAGTGACAATTGAAGAAAGCAAAAATTTAAACTATAAATAGCTTTGTTTTTAAAAAATTTAAAATTAATTCTGTAAAGATTTATAATAAATTCTTCCTCTTTAGTTAAAAATTTGTAAATTATTTCCATTTCAAATTTCTAGCACGAGGAATAAGGCCTAAGACACTAGCTCGAAAACTGAAATTAAAGCTGTGGCGCGCAACATTGCCAATTATTTCAAACCTGCTTGAAATCCGAAATTGTCATGTGCTCCAACCATTTTCTGACGTAACTACGACATAAATGGCGTCATTCCATCGGATGTGTTTCACGCGCGATTCCTGGATCATCGCGCACGACACATCGTCCGAGATTATCGGCGCATTTGGGCCCAACCTAATAGTTCCACTTGTAATAGCGACGATGTTGCCACTTTTCCAAATGTAAAAGCCAAATAACAGCCTTTTACTTATAACTATCAGTCAACACTTAATAAAAAAATAACATAAATTTCAGAAAAAAGCAAAATATTATTTTCTTAATTACTTTCGTTTTGAAAATGCAACTTCTGGTGTCATTTTTCATTATGACGATATATTTTAAAATTCCTATAATTTAATTTCTATTTGACATACAGTAAAAAATAAATCTGTTTTGGAAACTGGAAAATTCTAAGAAAAATAATCGCAAATGCTAGAAAATCGACACCTGTAGTCAAAAATCAACTTTTCTGCGTAGGTAGATAACTTAGAAGACAAAAAGTAGATAAGTGTCCCATAAGCGTATTAAATCTTATTTTATTCTTTATAAAAACATTATGCGGCTTTCACTTTATTGTTCTTAAGCAGCTTTTAAAAGGAAAGGATAATTCCGTAATTATTTTGTAATAAAAAACAAAAACAAAGTAAAGAAAAGAGTTCTTATAATTAAAGCTTTACTATGTATAAAATCTAAAAGAAAAGAAGAAGGATGAGGGGGAGGGGGACATCTAACTTCCTTTAGTAGAGTGTGAACCTATTTTGTAAAGCTGTGTCAGATTGTCATTATATAAAACTGACATATAAAGCGATATGCCATATTTATTTTTTATGCAAATATATTAAGGCAAGGAAAACACTGCCTCTTAATCAGCAGTGTTTTCTTTAGGTATGATATTTTTTTCTTAGCGAATACTTATAAGAAAGTGTCGCTGCACAACTATACCTTAATGATACTTTATTATGTTATCCATGTAAAAAAAATTAAAAGAAAATAAAAATAAAAAAATTTTCTAAATCATTTATTCAATTTAAAAAATAAAAAACTGTCATTTTAAAACTTTTTAAAATAAAGGGGTTTATTTTTGTAGAAATATGCTCCATTTTAATATGTAAATGAATATGTAAAAAAGGAAATTTGTTGTGTAATTCTGTTCACTCAAAAAAAATGCCTAGGGAATAATACTTTACAGTAAATAATGAATGAAAATAAATTTAAAAGCAAAAATTTGTAAGAAAAATGCCTATTTTTTTAAAGCATTCGTGAAATGATTAATATCAAAAGTATGTAAAGAAGACCATGTTGGCGTTATTATTTAGGTCGTTCATTATCGGAAGGTAGTAAGTTCGAATCCCGACTCAAAGATCCGTTGTTTTCAATAATGATGAGTGGGGCACGTTAAATATGTCTTAATCGTAATGTCTTCTCCATAAAAAATGATACCTGCGGAAATGGCAGGCCAAACCTGTAGGTCTGCTGCTTGGTTCCTGTTTCTAAATTACGAGGATCTAATTTTCGGACTATGAAGGCACACCCACTGGTAAGGTGACTTCACTTCCGTCTTATGTAGTGCTTAAAAAGATGGAAATCCTTCAAGCCGGGCATTATAAGACAAGATAAATATATTAGCTCGTCTTTTTAACATTTGCGATACGTTTTCATTACTATAATTGTAGAGCTACGTGTTAGAAGGCTTCTTTAAAGTTTTTAAGTGTGCATTTCTTAAGCTTTTGTAAGATTAATTTTCAAAGAGAGTGGATCAGTGTCAGAAGAAAGGGAAAACTCCCATCAGCACCTACCCCAACAAAACTTTTACGCAAAGGAGAAAGGATATATGTATATATATATATATATATATATATGTATATATATATATATGTATATATATATATATATATATATATGTATATATATATAGTGAGGTGGCCAAAATTGTAAACACTTTTGGAAATTTTTATGTTTTTGAAATTTGTTTGCTTATAGAAAGCGTTACGTTTCACACAATGTAAACTTGTATACATCATTTTAAAGGGAACTTATTGCTGAATTCAGTACAAAACACAAAATTCAATTATTTGCAATACAAAAAAAGTTAAACGATAATAGTTATCGATATACATTAGATAGTGTGATGATTGCAGTGAGTTATCAGTACTTAGTAGAGTACCCTTTATTTTTGATTACAGCTTCACATCGACGTTTCATTGAGCTGACAAGAGTTTTAAGCTCTTCTTTCGCTATTACATGATGCTAGGAAACAATTATAGCCTCAATTAGTTCTCTTTTACTTGATGGGCGCCTCATTTGCACAAGAGTTTTCAAACGGTGCCACAAATTTTCGATAGGATTGAAGTCAGGACTGTTTCCTGACCATGACAACAATTTAATGCTCTTTGTACAAAACCGCTCTTTCGATATTTTGGCCGTGTGGCAAGAAGCAGAATCCTGCTGAAAAATAAACGAAGAATTGTTGATAAAAAGATCCCTGATAGAAGGTAGATGGTTTGGTTCTACAATAGCGCCAACGTATTTTCTGGGATTAAGTGTCACACCGATGACATAAAGGCGACCAATACCATCTGCTGACATGCATGACCAAATCATAACACTAACTGGGTTCTTCACAGTTGCTTGAATGCAGTCAGGATGTAGCTCTCTTCTCCTATTCTACATCTTACATATTTTCGCCCAGCACTATCGAGAAAAGATAGCTTAATTTCATCACTCCATATAACTTGTGACCACTGACCATCTGTCCAATTAATCTGTTCCTTTGCCCACTGCAGTCTTTTTTTTTTCGTTGCTGAAAATTAAGATAAGGCTTTTTTCGTGGAATTCTACCTCTCAGTCCAACATCTATTAATCTTCTCCTGATTGTTCTTGAACTGACAGAAACACCAGCATCATTCAGATCACTTCTGATGGCCACTGATGACATTTTTCTATCTTGGAGACATAGTATTTTTATTCTTCTGTCATCAATAGATTTAGTGCACCTTTTTTGGCCTTTTCCTTCTTGGTTTTAATTGAAATTGTCTCCTGATATCGTAAACAAAACTTTCGGACTCCAGATGTAGTCACTGAACCAACTAACTTTCTTGCAATTTCAGCATAGGAAAGACCACTTTCTCGTAAACAATAATATTAAATCTCTTTCTAGATGCCCAATCTACTCTTTTGTTTGATGTCATTGCTTCATGACTAATACTAAATATTTTTACAAAAATTCTTATTTGTAATTGCAGTGTATAAGAAACAGGCCCTCCTTCTACAGAACAAAGCAAAATAATGAATTTTTTCAAGTGTAAACATGATGTCACTTTCTACTGGCAGTTACTAACATTTGATTGGTTCTCAGAAGAAGAACAGTGATTAGCCAGGAAAGCTAGACATCACAAACCACTACATAACTGTGCTTTTTATTTATATTAAAGTACATATAACTTTTTTGTATTGCAAATAATTGAATTTTGTGTTTTATGTTGAATTCAGTAAAAATTCTTTTTAAAATGATACACACAAGTTTGCATTTTGTGAAACGTTACATTTTCTATAAGAATACAAAGTTCAAAAGCATAAAAATTTCCAAAAGTGTCCACAATTTTGGCCACTACTGTATATATATATATATATACAGAGAGAGATAATTCAACAATATTCAGGATTCCAAATTACGTGGTTATTCCATATAAAACCATTTAACTATTATTATGACTTTGTCAAAGAGTGTTAAATGCTTAAATATATCATACAGCAAATAAACAATCCACCGGGATTGCCACTCAAAAGGATATGAATGGTTAATTTGTCATATTCATGTTCCGCAAAGGAGAAAACCAATAAAATAACTTAATATTTTCACGATTGATAAACATGCTGAAAGTAGAAGCAAAAATTCTATTTACCGCTGTTCACACACAATAGTTGCTGAAATTAAAACTTCCTATACCAACAAATATGATACTAGTTCTAGATTTGTCGCATTGTTTAATTATTTTGATACCGGTTTGTATACGGACTACGTATTTTAACGCTTATAGAGTACTTGCTTTCTGGGAGGAATTTCCATCAATATTTAGCCATATGCATGTGTCACAATGGAGGAACCCGGAGAACTCCCAAGCAGCCACCTCCCCCTGACAAACATGCATGCAGAATGTTGAAATATAATCATATCCTGTTGTTTAGGAAATTTATTTTAACATTTATAGAATACTTGGTTTTTTGGAAGATTTTTCGTAAATAGTAGCCATATACAATTGTCACAATGGAGAAAACTCTGAAAACTCCCAAGCACCTATTCTCACAAAATCGCACGCAGAAGATTTAAGTGTAACATCCATCTCCTGCTGTTCAATAGTGAGTAGGGTTGAACCCAGGATCTTTCGCTCCAAAGCGCGGTAACTTACTTTTAAGTCACAGTGAATAAATTCTTATTACTACTTAAATACCTCGAGAATGAATTTCTTATTCTTATTCATTCAGGTCAAGTAAAAAAATGTTGGTTTATTAAAACAAAATTTAAGCCATAGTTTAAAACTGCACAAAAATTTATTTTCAGTTTTTATAAAATTAATTTTATTAGTAAAAATCATTTTTCTTTACGTTATACATTACGTAGGTATAACTGCAAAGTTTATTGTAATTATATATTTTGTCACCAAAAAAAATTTTACTTTTGTTGGCGACAAAATAAATAATTTTGTCGCCAACGAAAGTTGGCAAAAATTAAGGAAAGATTTACACTGAACAAGAATTCTCAAATTTACCGTGCCAAAATAAATCCAGTGAATATTAACGACCGTAACTCACAAAGTCCAATTGCGTAATAAATTATGAAGGTGATGAAGTTTATGAGCTGAGGAAAGGAATCTACTCATATTTTACTGTAAAATATCATTAATGAATTACAGGAAGTCCTAAATCAGCATGTATTTGTTAAAGTGTTATTCCGTTTTAAAACATATTCTTACATGGTATTTAACTAGACAAAAGTAAAGATCGAGATTCGGTAAAAGAGATATTTCACAAAAAGAAAGTAAGTTTGACTATTTTAACATTAAACACACTACTAATATCAAAATTATATACGAGGGTCACTCTGAAATTTTTGAGATACAACAAGGTTTTTAAAGTTATACATAAAAAATTTTAGATGTGTTCAAAGTAGTCTCCTCCAGCATCAATGCACTTTTGTCGACAAATTTTTCACACATTAAATGACTCAAGCCATTCATTTCTTGGAATAGATGAAAAAAATGCATTTATAGCCACATCAATCTCTTCTTCTGAATGAAAACGACGTCCACGTAAGTTCGTTTTTAGATAAAAGAATAACCAAAAGTCGCACATAGCAAGATCAGGTGAATACGGCGGATGTTCTACCACTTTAGTTTGTTTTTGTTTAAGAAAATGAACTGTTTTTCTGGCTGCATGTGAAGTTGCATTGTCATTGTGAAGCATTAGTCCCCTAAATTCAATTCTTGTAGAATTTCTGGAAGACATTTAGTAGTATACCAGTTTGCTGTTACTGTCTTCTGTCCTTCCAACTGGATGGCTTTGACCAACCCCTACTTCTGAAGAAAACGGCATACATCACTTTTTTCAGTGCGCGTTGTTTTTTCACCATGGTCGGCGTGGGATCCTCTTCAAAGACCCATGCTTTGCTTTCTTGACGTGTTGGAGCGTCAAAAAACGGTATGTACGTTTCATCATTTGTTACAATTTTAGAAATGATGCGGTGGCCACCATCATTTAGCAATTTAAGAGTTTCTTTACTGATTCTGACACACTCTTGTTTTTGGTGCTCAGTTACATTATGGGGAACCCAACGGCAAACTACTTTTTTCATGTGCAATTCTTCATGCATGATATTGTGTGTGGCTGCGGATCCAATGTTAAGTTCCTTCTGTATCATTTGATAGGTACAGCTGTTATCATCCATTAATATTTTTCGAATGGCAGACACATTATCCGGGATTACTGCCGACGGTGGCCTTCCTGTGTGTTTTTCATCCTGAAGAAGATTGTGACCTCTTCTAAATTCTCTAAACCATCTAAATACAGTAGCATGAGCTGAAGATTCATCACCAAATGATAATGGCAACCGTTGAATGCATTCTTCTTGATTTAATCCTGCTTTAAAATCGTAGAAAATCATAGCTCGAAAATGTTCTCGCGTCAACCCCATTCTCTCTTCTGTTTAAAATTTATTCTACGCTAAGCAATTTGAAGTAAGTCAGTAAAAATTTACTTTTGTGTTAAAATACTTTGTATTTTAAAATTAAACCATTATTTTTATTTTATAAACTCTTGTCTGCGCGTATCTGAAAAATTTCATAGTAACCTTCGTATATACATATATATATATATATATATTTAAAGTGTTATTTTATCTATAATTATATTTTTTGAAATCAATACAATATGAAATAACATAACATAAACTATTATGAAATTCTACTTTTAATTTACATTAAAAAAATTTACTTGAGCACACACATAAAAATTTGTTTAATTTAGAAATTTGCAATTTTTAACGAGTTCAAAATGCAAAAAAGGTTTCATGAAATTTAATTCGATTGTAGTTCATTTAAGTTCTTGCATATATTTTAAAGACTTGTCAAATTATTTTCGGTAATATCAACACTTTTTTATAACATTAAATTTTTAATTCTGAATTTTTTTAACTATAAAATTTGCACAGTAGAACACAAACGCTGACTATACAAATTAGTTTTTGAGCATATTTAAATATTATTCATTTAACCCTCCACAGTTATTTTCATAGAGTATAGACCAGTGTCCTTTAAAATTTGCTCCTTTCAGTGTATTTAGCAGGTTACTTTATTCAAATGAAAGGATATATTTTATAGAAAAAAAGGCTCTAAAAGAATAAAAATGTGAGATAAAATAGCATGAAAAGCACAAAAATTTCATAAGAAATAATAAAAGGTTGAAGTGAGTTAGAAGCATAGACATATTGAGGAACTTTTTACAGATCGGAAATTTCGAGAAAATTGTTCGTCGATAAACTCTTAGCTCAATATCTATTTGGTTGGTGTTGTTGGAAAGTGTAAATATTGAAAGTGAATGTAAATGAATCTTGAAAGATATGTATATATCATTGGAATATGCAATAATTGTTTGCATAAATGAAAAGGTAAGTTTAAAAAAAAGGAGAAATAATAATTAAATATAATGTGGAATCCTTTATTGTAAGACTGATTAATAGATATATTGTGATTATGTTATTATACTACAGTCATTTTACAGTACAGGGTCTGATAAAATTGTAATGCATGGTGCGTATTTGACGCGATATTTAACTTTGTTTACAATATTTTTCAACAATCCGAATTCGAATTCCGAAATTTTGTGTATAAATATAATTTTGGAACATTAATGTGAATTGTGTATATTCGTTCAATGATTCTAAACTAAACTTCCAAACAGAATTTTCAAAGTAAATTTTTGAAAAGAATCTTAAACAAAATTTTCATACAGAATTTTAAGAAATTTTCAAACAGGGAAGGTTTCTAAGAGAACATTTTTCGAAAATAATTCTAAAAGAAATACTTTAAACATGATTTTAAAATAATTTTTAGCGAAGTTTAAAATTAAAGATCATTCTAAAAGACTCTAAGATTACTAAAACTGTAATCAAATTCCATGCATATGTAAGATTTCAACTCACATAACCACAGATAACTCAAGAGCTGGACGAAATTCATCATAGAAAAAATCTATTTTGGCGAAATAATTTGCAGATTTGGCTTCTTTATCACCTGCACCAGATAGTGAGATCAATGAATTCATTTTCTGAACTCATAATCTCTTTTCGGAACATCCAATCTCAAACAATAGAAGATAATTAGATTCGGACAAGGTTAACGAGCTTAACTTCAATAAACAAGATTTCTGAAACTTTCAAACAAGATTTTTGAGCGAGGAAGATTGAATCAGATCGTTTTTGATTTCCAGTACCACAAAGCGCCATTTTGTGGAAGAAACAAAATATTTCTCATATCAAATGTCAAATTTAACCAGTAAAGCTTGTGTTTATGACTTTTATGGGGATAAGCATCACTGTTTCAGAACACATAAAATAAATAACATTACCATTATATCACTTTTATGTTAGTTTATTAAATTTAGAGAAATATCGAATTTACGACTCAGCAGATATAACTTCAGAATCAAAAAAAAATTATAAAGAATGATTCTTTTATTTATGTTTGTGTATTCGGAGAAGCAGGCTGAATAGATTCTCAAAGTCTGGAGTTTAAAGTAGAGAGCTGATTTATGGGGACCCATTTTATGGCCCATTTGGAAAACCTTATTGAATGAGTGCTTCCATTAAAGTGGGTCACTCTCGGACTCAGTTTTTCTGTAGACTATCAGAGTGTCTCGTCTATCCTGACGACCAGAATTTGTCACTCTTTTCAGAAGTTGAGTACTGTTCCAACACTCCTTAAATCATGTTCTCACACTTTGGGGCAGATCCAAATGCGAGACTGATTTATTTTTATTCTTGTTTTTTATTATTTTCTACACTGCTGAGAAAAACGGTTATATATAAAAAATTCAGATATGCAAAAGTTTCAATAAAATTTCGAAAATGTAAATCTTAAGAACATGTTGTAGGTGGAAAGGTGAATTCAAAACTTAGATTTCATTTGAATTATATATTTAGAATTATATTTCTATATTATATTTCGTATATTCTATAATTACTCATTATCTATAATTTCAAAATAAATATCTCCAACAAATTAAATATAATAAAAAAGAACAAATTAAATATCTCCTAGATTTTGAAGTCTTACTCAGGCAACTCTGGGTTACTTAGAAAATAAAAGAAACTGTTCAAACATTTATTAAATACGAAATTACAACAAAGAAAATATGTTATATCTGCATTAAATATCTTGTTTAAATTAAAAATATTAAAATAAATATTATTTTTATTAATCAAATATTATTATTATTAATAAAAATAAATGTAAACTTTTTATTTTTATAAAATAATTGATGAGGATTTGCATTTGTAAACTGTTCACGTCTTCTAGAATAAGTATTATTGTCTCTGATCCCATTTAGTGTAGCACTGCTGCAACAGATGCACGAGCCCCTCAATCCTCACGAAACCAAGAAACAGCAGGGGACTCACAGGAAAATCCTCTTAGGTAAATCCCAGAAAAAATGATGGTTTGGGAGCTAGTGTGGTCAACACCGCTTTAATAACAGGTAGGATAGAGCTTACGTTTGCCCTCAAATCTAAAACTACAAAGATGGCCGCAAGCAAACCTAGAGTATGTAGTTTTGTCGACTCTAGGGCATTTGAAAGCAATGGAACTATCAGAAAGATTACCAGAATATCAATCATGAGCAGATAAAATGCTCGAGATTGCCAATCATGAGCAGATAAAATGCTCGAGATTGCCAATCATGAGCAGATAAAATGCTCGAGATTGCCAATCATGAGCAGATAAAATGCTCGAGATTGCCAATCATGAGCAGATAAAATGCTCGAGATTGCCAATCATGAGCAGATAAAATGCTCGAGATTGCCAATCATGAGCAGATAAAATGCTCGAAATATCCTGGACGTCTCTTTTGCGAAAATAATGCAACTCAACTTAGGTGAGAGCACTATCAAGAGGACTAATAGGCCCCTTTTAGCCAACCTCTCTTTTTAGTATTTCATGGAAATTGATATAAGAGGGAATCCATTACTAATGCATGCAATGAGCGCGAAAAAATCCCACGAGTAGATGAAGGATAGGGACTCCGGCCATATCATTAACAATACTGATAGTATCGCCAATCAGAATAAGTTATTCTGCATAGCTTTCAATTGCCATGAATTTACATAGTCTATATTACGCTCAACAATGATTTATTTGTCCAAACAAGTGCATCTTTTAAAGCCAAAGCTCTAATAGCACAGAAGAGGAGCCACATAGTTCACACCCATTTCTAGTCACTTCTAAACTTATCCTGATAGTTCAGATCACATTTAAGTAGAAATGCCTTATCAGCATAAGGTAATAAAAATATGGCAACATGAATGACAGTTTAATTTTAATAGTACAAAATTGGACTACGCCGGCTGATTACTTTTATCGAATACTCTCTTTAATGAGAATGATACACAGTAAGAAAAGTGAATAAAAAAACATATATTCCCACTTTGAGGAGATAGAAAAAAAGGAAGTTTGCCAACGATTATTCAAGTTGGCGCAATTTGTAGATACCAAACTTTTAATTTAAAGAGATTTTTCCCGCCAAGTAAAATGGAGCGTCTGGTTAATGACTCTTCTTTGAAAGAGATCCAGTGCAAAAGCCTTTGTGGGGAAAGGGAATTCGGCGGATCAAAAGAGTTTTGGGAGGAAGAGGTGTTTGGGGGAAGTAAATGATTGTATGCAATGCATCTCTAGAGAAAAGATCACTTAGGCATCCCAGCAGGGAAGTGGTAATACAGGAGTAATTGTAAATTCATTTGAATTTTATTCATTATCCTTTATTCATTCGACAAATGATCTGAAAAAATTTAAATAATTCTTTTAGATTAAATGTAAAGTTAATTTTTTATTTTGGAAATGCAATTTTAATGATTATTTTAAGATAATGCCATGATTAATTGGAATTTGAGTGAAATGAGTCCCAAAATTGCATAAGTTTTATCATATATACATTTATGTTAATAATTTAAACTGAAATTCTTAATAATTTTTCCTAATTATTTAGTTTACATGACACATTATTTATAATCTTCTAATGAATAAGATTATGAGCAAATTGAAAAAAGTTAATGAATATTATTCACACATGCAAAAATTTACAGAGAAATTTCATATTTGAATTATGTAATATGCAGTTTGCTTAAAATATGATAAATTAATATATCGTGCTAAAAAAGTTTAATTACAAATATGATTAAAAATGTTGACATTTATACTTTGGAAATATTTTATTTCTTGATAATATTGCAAAACATTACTATTTACTGTGTATCTCAAAATAAATTGAAAATGTATTCCATTTGCTTAATTCAAAGGGAAATCAAAATTATTAATTTGAAATTAATATAAAATAATATTTATTTATTTCTCCTGTAACTGAAGATTGTTTGATTTAGAAAGAATTCAATCTGATTAAATTTAGATTATCATGGCCGTATTTAACTAAAAATGAAGGAAAGCAATGGATTGTGAAACTTTTTAAGCAGTTAATTATAAATTCATGCCATTAATTGAAATAAGTGAGATTTATAGATCATAACATCTTTAAGTAGAAAATAATAATTAACTACACTACAATAATGTTTATTTTAAGTAGGGAACTGAAATGAAAACTTCTCCAGAATAGAAGAATATATCCAATTTATTAACTAATTAAATTAAATTACGAATTAAGATGGAGACGTAAACAGTTTTAGTGAGAGGATAATAATCACTTAAAAAATTTAGTGCATTTAATGATGTATAAGCTCATTTTATGCAATTAGTGTAAAACATGAGAGTTTAAGCGTGATTAAATATTTATAATTATAAATTATGGTAAAGTAATTAAAAACTGGAAATAATAAATTTTAAATTTTCTCAATCACTTTTTATCAATGCAATAAAATAAACCATTTAATATTGGAGTGCGTTGGTCTTCTGGAAATTAAATTCCTCTTAATGTCTTAATTATATTTCATCTGGATTTTAATTAGAGAACTGAAATACCTTTTTAATATTAGAGACTATTTTTCAAAATTATAAAGTTTTCATTTCCTTGGAATTTAACTAGTTTCATAAAAATGTAATTAAGCCAATAATATCTCGCTCTGTGGGGTAATAATTTAATTCATAAAAGTGGGCAGAGGAAAACATAGTGGAATTAAATTAATAAGATGAATGATGGGGATAAAAATAGTACTTCAAAAGTCTTGACTAAAATACTATGTTAAATGGTATAAATGTGAGATTAGATGATTAATTACAAGTTTAAGCTCTATATAAGCTATAATCGGAACAGCTGCCGAATTGTACATGATGTCGCTTTTTAAATTTGGTGATATTTTGGCGGATTTTCTTGTTTATCTGGCAGATTGGTTTTTTATTGCATAATAGAATTCTATTTTGGCAACTCTAGTACTTAGGTCATCATGAGGAAATTTGGAAAAATTTGTTCCATTTACAGATCAAATTAATATTTTTATGCTTTTAATATTTTAAAAACGTACACTTACATTTTTTATTTATCAGATTTAAATTTTAAATTAAATTTAAATGGATATGTTTCTTTAGGATTACATTACGTCCCAATCAGGACATTTTCGCGGTATTACTTCCCAATTCCGCTTTCTTGGCAACATTTATTCGTCACCAAAATAAGACTGAAATTAGCACGATGGATTACACGACAGCTAAATATCTTCCATATGCTAAATATGAAATACAAGCAATTCTTTCTCGAGTTTTCATGTAATGTATAGTGTTACAATTACTTCTTGACAAAAAGGATGTGATAATTCGGAAATAAAGGGAGAATGTAATTTTTCTTCGAAACAAGCACTTTACTCACGGTACTCTGTTACAATGACCACAATAACTTCTGCTTAAAGTTTTTTTTCAAGGAAAAAAGAATTTGCTTGCCCCTTCCAAGAGGTGATACATTTTATGCAAGACCCAATCAAAGAGCCACTTTTTTTTTTACCAATATTAACCATGATCGCGTTAAATAGGTTGTAGTCGTAAAGTTATTCTAGTGGTGTGGAAAAGATATTGCCAGCTCAGGTGTCGATTTCATCAGTTGAACATAGTTTAAAATTATGAAACCATTGTGTACATGGTCTGGCAAAAATTTCCTCTCCATTCAGATCACTGTCAAAATTGAGGGAGTGGATCCTCTGTTGGTACCACCTATCGGAGGATTTGAAGAGCAATGTCGTACTTTCACTTTCGTAGAGCTCCGATTAAGCAATAGACGCTTCCTACTGATTTAAATTCATATAGCCAAGCTTGGCTTGTCCAAGTATCATAATTAATCACAATATTGTCTATGTTCAGCTGTTTTTCAGAAGGGAGAAGCAGACAATAAGAACGCATTGTAAACAGACAAACTGAAAAAAAAATTTTAAATGATGTAAAAGCAGATGGAAATATTCTCAATAATCGTAACTATTGCCAGCGAAGTTATTTTTTTACACACTAACTATTACAAAATTATTTATAACAAGGAAAAGAAAGAAAATATTTCTAAATTAAAAAACATTACTGATAATATAAATTAAAAATAAAAAAGTATAAGAACAGTGAAATCATTCTGTACAAAGTGAAGTTTTTTTAAAAAAATATATATGTAGACTTTTACAACACCAACTATAAAAAGAACAATTCAAAATACTAAAATTCAGTAAAATAACTTTTAAAATCAAGGGAATAAAGAAAGACAAGAGTTAATCTCACTATATTCTCATTTAGAATTCTTTAAAAGATTCATTCCTATTTTATTTTTCCATTTCCTCCAACTTACTAACAAAGGTTATCCTATTATGTCTTAAAGTACTGGCTCTTTTGGATGAAGAACTCCTATTTGTGATAGTCTCAAGAATGGAGGACAATAGTATATTTCAAAGAGGGAAGAAATTATTTTAAGTTTAGAAATTTTATTAATGGAAATCATGCTTTCTTTTGAGTATTTCGTTCCATTTTTCAATCAACTAAATGACTAGAACAAAAGTTCCTTTTCCATAATTCGGTAGTTTATTAATTCGAATCGAAGCGTGATATATAAATTCCCAAATAATATTTTGGATTCATATAATATACAATCGTTTTTGTATTAATTTTATTATATAATACAGTAAACGATTCTTTTTTTTACAAACTGTGTGGAGATTTGTAGAACAACGGTGTAGAGATTTGTAGAACAATTCGTAAAATAGAAAAATGTATTAGATTATATTAATATTAATATTTATAATAATATATATAATAGTGTATTAAATCTGATATTTTTACATAACTATTATTTTTTTATAAATAAAATACTATAATAGGAAAAATTATTTAGCATGCTCTAAAAGAAAACATGAATTATAAGATTCACATTTAAAACCAGTACTTATTTCTTTTATTGGTGAAAATTAGGCACGTTAATAGTTTTTCTTTCCTATTTAGAGCTAATTTTTTAAAATATATATTTTTATATTTTTAAGTTTATAAAACCATTTTGCTGTATTTCTTGTAAAAAAGTGCTTCAATACTATTACCTATTCAGCTGCTTGTTTTACAATTCAGCTGCTTGTCTTACAATTCAGTTGCTTGTTATACAATTCAGCTGTTTGTTATACAATTCAGCTGCTTGTTTTACAATTCAACTCGTTATTTTACAATTCAGCTGATTGTTACCCATTCATATGATTGTTACTCATTCAGCTGTTTGTTACCCATTCAGCTGCTTGTTTTCATTATTTGAACTATATTTTCTTGTTCAATATCTGAAAGCTTATTTTCGTTCTCATCTTATCTTTCCAATACCATTATCATCCTATATGTATCTGTACTGTATCATAAGTGAGACTATATTCGAAAAATCCTGGAAGGAAATTTTTTGGCAACAAAATTGTTCCTTGTCGGTGCTTAACCCTTCTTTGTTCCAATATTCTGGGAGAATAGAAGATTTTCCCTTTTTTCTGTTCTTACGTACGGGGTGGAAACGAGTCGTATTCGGCAAAACAGTTCTTTCTCATCAAGTGTCTGATACCCATGTCTTTGAAAATTTTTGCCACACTGTCTGGAATGCTTGCACTTCATTGTTAAAGAATGAACCAAGTTCTGAGTTTCTATATAGAAAAAATTCAAACAAAAGAAAAAACACCGAGTGGCATCAAATGCAAGTTCACCATCGAATGTCTGAGAATAAGTTTAGTTTGTTAATAAACCGATTTCTTATATAAGAATAAAAACATTGGTTTGAGAAGCCGTTTTTAATTTATACAAGCCATTAATTAACATGCTGACAATAGAACTGAGCAAACAGCAAACAGAAAAAAAAAGTCCTCCACTTTATAGGTGTTTTATTTTTCGTTTCTTTTTTAATTTTTTTCGCTTTTTTTAATCGTCAAGTATGATTTAAATTTTTTTTAAATTTCATTAGTTGATAGAATTTTACTAATTCATTATTATCACTTTGTATGGAAGAACATAGCTCTACGCCTAAGCTATTTACGACTGTAGCCATAGCTATTTACGATTAAGTTATATTTTCAGTTCTTTCAGAAAAAAAGCATAAAAGTATTTTATAATGCACACCTTTTATATTTACATCTGTTTTTTCTTTACATGCATCGTTTAAGCAACAGCATTTTTAAAATTTACATTTAAAACATTGAACATTAAATTTTACGAGAACTAATTTTTTTTAACCTCGTGTTTCCTACATTTCACAAAAATATTCTTTATTTCCAATGAAAAGTATGTTTACAGTTTTCTTCTAATAATAAAGTCATTTTTCTAATTTTTCTCATAATTATAATACTAATTAAAATACAAGGAAATAAAAACAAAAATTTGTTACTATTCAAACTTTTTGATATGATTGTCTCATGCTTTAATGGCAAACATGAAATTATAAACTCATTCTTCCTGCTGCTTTTAATAATGTAAACTGAATAAAAGGATTCATTTATTCAACAAATGCTCAGAGGAAAAATAGAAGAAAATGAATATTAATGGCATTTTATTTATTGAGTCATGAAAGGAATAAATGTTTTTAGTTTGTCTACAGAAAAAAGAAAACTGACAAAAAAAAACTTTTCCTTTTTGATTGTCAATAAAATAATCAAAACTGTGAATTTTGATTGGAATATAAGTCAAACATTGACTTTCTATAATTATCTTTCCTGTTAAATTGACAAAATGCTTTTAAAAGGGCTATTATTACCATCAATAATTTATGAGTCAAAGTTTCCATGTATTTCATAAATGTATAATTTTTTATGTATTACTCATTATATTTCAAATTAAACAAGGAAAAACCAGCATTCATAAATTCCTTTTTAATTTAAAAACATTTAAATAGATATTAACAAAAAATATATTTTAAGCATAAAATGCTAAAAACAACAAACTTTTCTCCAATTTTTATTATGTTAATTTAAATTTTACTACGTTTCTTTTTTTTCATTTTATATATCTCAAATTACTAATTGATATATTACTAACTAATAAATTACCAATTAATTTTACATACATTCAAAATATTTAACTAGGAAATATGCATATTTTCCAGTTAAATTTTTTCCTACTGAAATCTTAATTAACCGAAAAAATTAATTGATTAATAAACTATTTAAGTGTGAAAAAAATCTAAAGAATTTTTTAATTTTTATAAAATATCGATAATTTTTAACAAATATTTAAGATTAAAATATTTAACTCTGCGAAAAACATCGCAGAAAAAATTTGCTTTTCTCTTATCTAATGTCGACCTGTCAGGAATTGTTCAGAAATGAAATACAAATTAAAATGATATATCTTTATCAAATTATTTCTAAAAATTAAAAATAAAAAAGTATGTTTAGCATCTAATTATCTACTTACATTGGTGTTCACAGAAGAAAAAAATTCGTAAGATAATTATTTCAGCCAAAAAGAAGAAAAATACATAAAATTAATATGTTTCAGAAAAATAAATCGCCAAATATATTTAAGTAACATACTTCGTAATAAACTGTTCGTATTGTGTTTGCGATATAAAAATTAATGTCAAATCAGAATTTAAAGTTAAACAACAATAAATTTCTAATGATAATTGTCACCATTTCGATAAACATTAGTCTTAAATTTTCAATGAAAATTTAATGGAATGAAGTATAAAGGTAACACGATATCTCGCCATTTTAATTAATATTATTGAGAAGCAAATTCAATGTATTCTGTTTCTTTATAGATACATGTCTTAAAATTATTGACTTATATAAACTATTTGATTTATATAATGATAAGAAAATTACTATAATATTACATATCATTAAATAAAATAAAACTGTATTATTCTATTTTACTCGCGAAAATTTCTCCAAGTGCCGTAATTGGTGACAGCTTATGAAAAAAACCAATAAAAAATTAAAACTATTAGTTGAAAACAAAAAAGTATTTTAAAAACATAATTATGTTTCATTATTTGAAATGGGCACAGAGCCGTGCAATCTAGGCTGCCAAATTCTGAACTTTTTGGCGATGAAGAAAAATGATGCCAAGATGACGTATGGTGACGTGTGGGATGAAGTAAGTAATAGGGTTGCCAAAATAGAATTTTCTCCGCATGATTCTTATAAGTCTTTATACCTATGACGTTATAAAAACCAGTTTGCCAGATACATAAGAAAATCCATCAACAAAATCACCAAACTCAAAATTTGCCATCCTCAATTACACGGTATCTGTGCTTTGAAATGTTTATAAAAGGTAAAAACTTAAAAGTAATAATTGTAAAAGCAATACTTTATGATGTTTTATTTTATTCGATAATACCATTTGATGCCGTTCTCTCAAGCGCTAACGATATTGGAAAGCACCAATGAAATATTTTTAAATTAAAAATTAATTTCTGAAAAAAAATTGAATTAAAAGCATGAAAAATATTGTTAATTCTGAAATGATAATTTTCAGGGATTATTTTACTTCTAAATTAATAAAATGAAGATTTTCACCCTTCATTTTCACGCTAGTACAGGTTTAAAATTGTAATTAATAAAATGTGATCAAATAACAATCCATTTTCATTTATTTCCGTAAGATAACCTTTGTTGTCCGTTAATTTATTTTCATTAAATAGGCAATGTTATTTATAATCATAATTGTACTTATTTCTACATAATATTTTCTTAATAAAAGAAGCTTTAAAAAAATGAAACGTGCGCGATTTCCAGCAGTACATAATAATTAATTTTCTTTAATTCTACAAGTTAATCATTATTTACAAAGTGTCTACACGAAATAGCCAATATTATTCATTATTAAATTTTTATTTTCCTTTACAAAGGATATTATCAATAATGAAAATTATTTTAAAAAATTACTTCGGTAAAAGGATAATTATTCATAGAATATTTATTAGCTAATTAAAAATAATGTTGTTAAAGCAATTGGAATACCTTACTTTTTTAAAGTTATTCGTTTTATTTTCTTATAGAATCCTTTTTTATCTAAATAGTCTAAATTTCATAATACAAAGTAATAATGTGAGTTATCACCCACAGGAATTTGTCATAATTTATTAATAAAATACAACGTTAAAGAAGGTGATTTCGTTTTAAATAAACATTTTCTTCTGATATTTTTCCAAATATTTGGGCATAATGTATTTCGCTTTGATTAGAAATTTCGAAATACATCATGTATATTTTAATTTTAACACATTTTATATTTAATAAAGAATATTAACATCGTTTTCGATACTTTATTATAATAATATTTTATAATTAAAGATTAATAATTAATATTGAATTTCATTTAAATTGGAACTTTCCTTTGCTGAGTTTTAAAAGATATATAACCTTATTTTTTCATTATATTGATTTTAACAAGTAGAATATTTTATTTAAATGATTTTCTTTTATTTAAATACTCAATAGGGAATGTTTTTTCCTTATTAACATTCAATCACATAACTTTTTTTGAAATAAATAAGCAAAAAACAGATTTTAATATTAATTACACGTAAATGTATTCTTACATATTTATAATAATTGCTGAAGTAAAGAAACAAAACATCTTTTAAGAGGAAACATTAAATTGTCTCTAAAAATTTTTTTTTACAGTTTTAGGATTAAAAAATGAAATTTTTTATAAAATTCATTAACGACATTTTAAAATAATTAAGAGTATTTTTAATAAAGGTCATAATGTCAACAGAAAGAAAATAATTATTTCCAATTTAGTACTTCATTAAAATATATAAAAACAGAAATTAATTAAATAATTTTTTCTTAAATAATTCAGAAAAAAATTTACATTAAGTAGACTAATTTGTTTTTGTATCTTAAATTTATTTCTTTGTTTAAATTGTTCATTTTATAAAAATGAAATCTGTGATTCTCTAATATTTGTCGAATCCGGTAACGTAGCAACGTAACATAATAAATGTAAATTTATTGAAGAATCTTTAACTAGAAATAAATGGATAATAATAATAACTGTAAATTGCACTATAAATGTATATAATATATAATTTTAAAATGTATAGCTTAGAAAATAACACATGAAAGTTAATTAACCAATAAATTTTAAATTAATTTTTAATGTAAGAAAAATGACCGCATGGATTTACCATAAAGTGGTTGTTTCTTTCGTTCCAATTAGGAATACGACAACATCATTTTATTACAATTCTCACGATTTTAAAATATCCATGACGTCAGATAGAGCATTTTTTCTACGTCACACTTAATTATGACATCGTAATGAGATGGGATCGCAAACCCGACTTGTCGACAAATTTGCTGCCGGCCTTCATATCGCATCCTGCGAGCGGCAGCAAACAAGGCGAAGTTCAACCTCGAATATTTGAGAATATTGTCGAAGTTTATTTTGTTAATAAAGCGATCGCTTATATAAGGACCAAAGCACCGATTTGAGAAGATGTTTTCCATTGACCCAATTCATTAACACGTTAACAATTGAATCGCAGAAAAAGCGAAAGGAAAACGACATAACAAAACATTCAGTTTATAGTTAGCTTAAATCGGCAAGGATGATTTAAATTTTTAAAAATTTCATTATTTAATCTAATTCTAAATTAATAATTGCATTGTTTGTAAGCAATTTCTTTTGAATCTTAAGAGAAATACTTTAATAATTTATTGATGCATACGCCAACATTAGTTATTTTAACTATCTTCCTTTCAATACATTGTATTTTGCACTAAATAATAATGAACTATAAAGTTTCGTAAATCATTTTCTTCAACTTTAGTACAGTGTTTTTTACTATATGTCACCAAACTTTCTAATTTAAAAGTCAGTTAAAATTTTAGTATTTTTATTGGTAATTCTTGATTTTTCTGCTTCCGGTAATTTGTTTTAATTTTTTATATTGATATTATTTTGATTAAATATTTCGTCCAGCTCTTCAAATTAAATTTAGCACATGCAATTTTGGCATACGAATTCTACTTCATATTGTTACACTCGTTTCCTTATATCGGCTTTGTAAATTTATTAAATGTTAAAATTTGATATTTTTTTTACAAATTAATGCTTATTTAATCATTTTGAGAAGGAATCAAATTTTTAAAAAGTTTATAGTTCATAATTATTATATGCTAAAAAATATATCTATTACAAGAGAAATTTGAAATCAATTTCAGACAGTTGCGGCAAAATATTTCTTGAATTTCAGCTGTTTTACGTGATACTCAAAAATTATAGCTTGGACAACTTCTATTTATTTATCAAATTAGTTAACTTACATGGCGTATTATATTAGCATCACAAAATCCCTTTTTTATAAACTGGCATTTAAACCCTTTCAGAATAAACGCTGCAAGTCATAAGATTTTTACAGGAAATAAAGTAGTTGCGAAAAAAAGTTGAGAAAAAATTTTCCTAACCCAAAATTAAATATTTTCTCAAAAATTTGGGAGCTTTACCTCTTGAAGTTGTAAGTTATTTTCATAAAGTTAGCTTTAATTCATGTGCAGTTAAGTAATACTTAACTACACGTGAATTAAAGTTAACTTTATGAAAATAACTTATTAATATTAAGTAGTACTGAATATTTATTAAGTATTACTTAATTTATTATATAATATTATGTAATATGTTAAGTAATACTTAATATATTATATAATATTATGTAACACTTAATAATTATTTATTAATTTTCGGCCGAGCTGGCAGCCGGATGGTTAGCGCTCTTGCCTTCGGTTCAACAGTTCGATTCCCACCTTGGGCATGGATGTTTGTAGTGGTTCGGAATCCACTTTAAACTGTAGGTCCCGGTCTAATTAGCCCTCGTATGCAAAAAATGACCATTGAGTGACAAACAAACGAAACTTATTAAAGTTATAATAAAATCAATATTTTAAAATTCATTTCATTATTTTTTTAAGTGATGAATTTTTTTTTTGTCATTTTTAATGATACCATATAATATGTTAGGCATGCGAAAAAGAAATATTTTAAAATGAAAAAGTTAATAATAAATACAAAGAAATTAACATATTACTATTTTTCGTATCAATGAAGGTCTTATTAGAGTTTGCAAATGAGTTTAAATAGTGCTTTGTTTCTTTATTAATATTTTTTGACGTATGTAATAACAAGCAGAAAAATCACAGAGTCACAGTACTTTATTTTATTAAAAACAAATATAAAATTTTCATAACTAAAGTAATATCATAGTCGGATGCTAACTTTCTTATTAGATATTTTAGCTGAGAACTTCTAAAAATTTTTTTTCAAAGTTGTATAGTAATATTTTGAATAAAAATATTATGCTAATTTGTAAAGAAAACTAAGAAAAAATTCAAAACTGCTTCTTACGGAAACTAAAATATATATTTAAGAAATGTACAATTTTATATATATATGCAATTTTATATATATTATCGAATATGTATGCTCATAAAATTTGAGACTTCAGAAAACTGTCGTTTAACTCCAAAACTAAAGAGTAGAATATGTACTTTGTTTAAGTTTACTTCTTTCTAGCAGTCAGTAAAATCTCTGACGGTTTTGCGTAATTTAACTCAGCAAAGGAGAGTGCGTTGGTTAAATCAATATGATATAAACTCTTAATTTAGTTTGGAGGGCTTTACTAGATTTAATATCTGTCACAAGTGACCCAATTTTCTGTAGAAGTGCTTGAGTAACATTTTCTGTAGAAGTGCTTGAGTAGCATCTCCCAATCGAGTTTCATTATTTTAATGCTCATTTAGAGACAGTGCCAGTAAATATTCGGGAAATACTAAAATTTTATTCATCTAGTTATATATACAATTAAATAGGTTAATAGATTTGTTTTTTAGTTGTTATGTTTACTTGATTTTAATCATTGAAGGGATAAAAAACTAATGTGATTTTGATAATTGTTTGTTGATTTTTTTATTTGATATTAAATATTGTTTTTCTGAAAACAAATAATTTGAAAATGGTAAGATTTGCGTTTCAGTGATTAAACAGATGTGTACAGAAGTTTGCACAACACAAAAAATTATAACAGATATTTTTATATATTTTTAGCTCTTTACTGCTGTTAGTTAATGAGAAATGTGTGAATTCTTGACTTTATTTCTTAATAACTTTTAAATATTATTTTAAATAAATAGTTATCGAAGAATATTACATTTTTCATAATTTAAAATATCTATAAAGTATTAGTAATGTAAATATTTTTAAGTATTAATAACTGATTTTTTAAAATCAGTAATGAACCTTTAAAATTCTGATATTTACTAACAATTGTTCTACACATAGGACGTTTATTCGTTTCTCCTCTTTGAACATATGAATATTAATACAGTAAAGGAAAATGAAAGATTTATTTACATTTCTTTCATTGTGCAAAACAAAATAAAATATAAAAGAAAATAATTTGATAACTACATTTGTAGCTAGCTTCCTACCTGTTAAAATGTTTTATGCAAGTAATATTACTAGAAAATTATTTAACACAAATCCTTTTCAGTTTTTCTTTCTTTTTAAATTCTAAAAAACCTTTATATAGATCTATGTTAATACCATTGTTTAAGAGCTTATTATATACATGTCTTATCAAGTTGCATCTGTTTTTTAGTCATTTTAAAGCTGAACATTTTTTATTTGCACATAATATTCTAGTTCTTATTACATGAATCTGAAGATTTTTCTCTATTAATAATCTTATAAAGAATTATGAAAAGAATAAGCCCAAAACACTATTTTAATATGTTGAGAGCCAAAATGATATTCTATGCATTTATTAGTGTTTTCATTTTCATTTGTAATGTTTGAATAAGTTTAATTTAAAAAATACATTTCAACAATGTAGCTTAGTTAATATGACAGTTAAAGATAATTTTTAGTAGAATAGATTAGCATAGTGGGATAAAATTTAATACAAATCAATTTCCTTAACAGCTGTAATCCTTACCAAAAATGCCGCTCTTATAGAAATATGAATTTCACTCTAATTGTTTACGGTTTTGATTTCACTTTGAACTTGCAGATTTGCAACAATTCGGAATATACTTTAAAGTGTTGGTCCCGGATAAATTAGTCCTGATGAGTCCCAATTTTTGGTGCTCATCAGGACTTAATTCTCTAAAGGTCATTGTAAAGTGACAAGATAATCCATGAATCAATCTTTCATATTCTGCAAATAATTTAAAAAACAGAGATGATCACTGTTTTTTATATAATGTAATATTAGTGTGTGTGTTTCATTTAAAAAAATGGTTAAAAATAGTTTAGGCTAAATATATTTAAATATAATTGTGAACATTATTTAATTTTATTAAATCAAAATATAATCAATATATGTCAGTTTTAGTTTTTGTTTTTAATATTATCAATCCTAAATTCAAATATATTCACATAAATGATTTTGAATGAGATCAGGATTCGCAAAAAATAAAACATTCCCTTACTTTACTATTATTTGTACTGATTTAAATCTGTAATCAAAATCAAGTAAAATTTTTAGTTAATTTTTTTTTGTAAATTTCAGTCTATTCATCAATAATTTTGCAGTAGTAATTACAGCGATATAATCAAATAAAAAATAACAATTATTTTTGCTGTTCTTAATTTTATTTCGTTCATTATTCGATGATAACCTTACAACCATTCGGAAATCATTAAAAAAAAAAGAGATTGACTGTTTTTTATCTCTTTCACATGAATCACTGGTAAAAATGTCTTCCGTCATGAGAAATGATTATCTGATAAGCGAAGTGACAAAAACTAAACAGATAAATCACGGGCATTTTTACTGGAGCAAAAGTACCATTCATATCTCTACCTAAGATCTCTGGGAATAAGGCCCGTCATGCCCCGCTGAACAAACTGTCAAAAAGAGAAAGACTCGCATTAAATGATTACTTCTGGGTCCGAGAATAAACAAAGAATGTTTCCACTGAAGATATAAATCCGTGTTGTATGAAGAAAAGCTCGTAAGTAAAGAAAATCATGCAGGATTGTTCTTACTGATGACTTATTCATTTATTTACCTTATTCGGTAGGAGTATCTTAGGCACTACTTGAAAAACGAGTAGATTTATTTACCACAGTTCTTATAAATAGTAGCGTTTATGATTGTTGGAATTAATAAAAAAGCTCATGTATAATTAGTAAATAAGTTCATCAAAGCGAAGCACCACCTGCATTGTGCAGTGATTGAATGGGTGACAACATTCTCTTTCATTGAGTTGCTCGATCTCTGTGGGTTGGCAATACGTTCACGTTAATCTGTAAATCCTTCCTCTGGTTTGGAGGAGTCAGTTGTGACCTCGTCACCAAACAGTAGCTCAAAACTATTAAGTGCTTGGAAAGAGATGAGTGTTTCAAACCTGTTAACCTTAAAGTACAGTTCCGAACTCACCTGCTGCATATGTGTAATTAGTAAATAAATTGCGCAATCATCCACACTATCACGAATACATCTTGTTGATAAGATTGCAGTGTTCATTTCCTTTCATAAAGTAATGTTTGAGGGTGTGACCGAAAACTTTGGAAAGATACCAAGTTAGAATTAAACTAAATTAACTGGGCATGATTACGACACTTTTCTTGCATATTGTGATTTTCAAAATATATGCACAATGTAAATTTAATGAATGCGTTTCCCAAAAGTGTTTCGTATATTCCTTAATGGTTTCATAGTATAGCTCTGTTGTGATGAAGATTCATCACTTGCACCAATAATGCAATTGCCATGAATAAATAACACACTACTTTATTTTTCTGTTTGTGAGACAGTAAATATTTAGGTAAATTTTATATTAGTACAGTATTTTATATTCACAATTTAATAAAACTAAAGCTAGCCTTATTGGTTATAACTAAAAATCACCCTAGCCTTATTGATTTCTCCTGAACATAATATGAAGCAAAACATTTCCCCTTGATTTTCACTCAAAAGTAAACTATTTCAAGAAAAGTAATTTCTGTGTCTGAAGCAATAAAAGTTTCTACTTGAATCATAAGAGAATGTATTCGGAAGAATGTTTTCATGATAGTATTTGTCAGGTCCTACAGCTTCATGGCAGATAAGACACGCTAATTTATCTTTTACAACTGCAAAAATCATATTCAGGCTCATTTAATATTAAATGTAGCGCACTATTAATCAAATTTACGTTTTTTAGTAGCCATATTTTGGTTGAAATATTTTACGAATAACCCAAACATGCACTAGCTTCGCTCTACTTTTAATAATTTCACCCCTATTCACAATAATGCTATATGTCCACAATATTTGCATACGCAAAAAACATTAGATCTCGCGCCAAAAGAAAAAAATCTCTAACTGGAGCTAAAAATACTCAGTCTGCTACATATGATTCGCAATTCACTCATATTGGATTCCCATGTATCTTGCTCCTTTGCGCCAACATATATAACTAGGAAAGAACATCCGCTTTTAAAACTTCACTAATTGAAAGCTACCAACGTTTGTTATTTCCTTCGATTTATGAATTGTGGAACAAAAATGGAAAAAGGAAAAAAAATCACCAATCCTTTGAAAAAAGCAGAAGAAAATAGTATTTCAACAAAGTAAAAAAGGAGAAGGATACATATTGTATAAATACATATTTAGTTTAATTTGCCTCGCACAAGCAAATTAAAACATCCGACGGGTCGTGAGCTGGCCCGTAGGCTGAAGTTTGCCTACCTCTGACATACACGGAGATGTTAGTTGAGCTATTTCACCACCATTAGTTGCTATTGCACCACCATTAGTTGCTATTGCACCACCATTAGTTGCTATTGCACCACCATTAGTTGCTATTGCACCACCATTAGTTGCTATTGCACCACCATTAGTTGCTATTGCACCACCATTAGTTGCAATTGCATCACCAGTAGTTCCTATTGCATCCCCAGCAGTTACTATTTCATAATAAATAATTGCTGTTGCAACACCATTAGTTGCCATTGCAACACCATTAGTTGCCATTGCATCACCATTAGTTGTTATTTCACCACCATTAGTTGCCATTGCATCACCATTAGTTATTATTTCACCACCATTAGTTGCTTTTTCACCCCCATTAGTTGTTATTTCACCACCATTAGTTGCCATTGCATCACCATTAGTTATTATTTCACCACCATTAGTTGCTGTTTCACCCCCATTAGTTGCTATTGCACCACCATTAGTTGCAATTGCATCCCCAGTAGTTTCTATTGCATCCCCAGCAGTTGCTATTTCATAATAAATAATTGCTGTTGCAACACCATTAGTTGCCATTGCACCACCATTAGTTGCTATTGCACCACCATTAGTTGCTATTGCATCACCATTATTTGCTATTGTATTACCATACTTCCCTGCACTTAACCCAGAGTTGAGTTCTACCAGTTAAGAGTAAAATTAACCGGTTAACAGTCTTCGTCATTTAAAAGCAGAGACCAAGCAGAGCTTTCTACAATACTTTAACCCCAAAGATATCATTTTACTCGGAAGATATTGCAAACATGAGACAAAACGAACCCCAGCCGCCTTTAGTAAACACGAGGGATTTTCGATCAAAATGATATTTAAACTCACTGAGACTGATGCCTTAAGCAGTCAGGAAATTGTGACCGTTATTAATGTAAGTTAAAACACGTAAAATTTGAAGTGAGTGCAAAGTTCTCGAAGTAAAGTGATATTTCTATGAGACAGGTAAAGTCTGTGGAGTTTTGCATGGCCTTTCTTTAAAGTTTTGTGAACCCGCCTACTTTTAGGGCTAGGAGGGTATATTCACTTGCTTGCTCACTATACAAGATGTTATTATTTTACCACTTGTGAGACAACAATTCTAAATGTCTCAGAAATGGTTGGCATTGAGAAGTTTTATTATGTATGTATTGTTGTTATTTATTTAATAATAAATTTATATAATTTTTGTATATTGGCTCATCATAAACACAGAAATTTACTTCATTATAATCTAATTTCATTAGCCAAGTTTTTAAGTTCATTCACACATTCCTAATCTTAGCCAGTTCATTACTATTTATGTAAGAAAGATAAGAAATATAAGAGATAGAACATTCGTTTGCTGAAAACTCTGTATGGTCTTTATTTTCGTAGGGTGAATAATTTCTTTAAAATATCTTAACATTCATTTCCAAAAATTTTTCTTACCATTATTCCATCAAATTTTGGTATTTTAAATAAATTATTTATAGTATTGAATCCTAAAAAGTTCTTTCATGTCTGAGGGGGGGGGATCATTTATTCTATTTCAGAAGTATCAGTCCATTAAGAAGTTTGTACAAAGAACTGTTGTTTCATCCCAGCAATTATCAGTCTAAAAAGAAAATAAGCACAGTAAGAATTTTATACGTGACAGAAATTAACTGCTATAAGAAAAACAGATAAGTAAGGAAAAGAGCCGCATCAACACCCTTAGTTCACGTTACAGCACTTTAATTTTCTTCTTTAACGTTATTTGTTCTTTTAATCACGTGACACGAGACCCAATGAAATCTAAAACAAACAAATGTGGCGCCTGAAATGTCAGTTTTTACCCCCTTACCCTCATTTCGGAAACAAGAGCGAAACAATTTCGTGCGCCGAATTTTATCATTTCTAAAGAGTTAATGAAACAAAGGAAAAAAAAATTAGGAAGCATATATTGTCCAACTTTTTGGAAAGTTTGAGTGCTTTATTCGTGCATATTTTGTTAAGTGTAAAACTTAACAAAATATGCTTAACTTTTTAGACATTGTTTCTTCCGTGACAAGCCGCGCTATCGTTTATGCCATCACGTTCCATGGGAAGAATTTATTCTCTTTAATAATTTTTAGCGAGAACGTTTGTGCTTTTTGCTTTGAAATTCTCTGACGAGCATTTTCTAAGAACTAGACCGTTTCGTATATTTTTGTGAGATAATGCGTTGTTATACCAACATTTTTAACCGCACGTTTCATTGCAGATGCTTGCAAGCGGATAAGATCTCTTTGAATGTCCTCATTTTAAGCTACTTTTTGTATACCTCGTCTTTTAAGTTATTCTAATGTGTGATAATTATATACAATAAAAATATAGAGATAATCTCAAATTTAACTTTTAAGTACAACGAGTTGCTCCGGAAAATGTAATCAAAAACTGAAATCATGTATGTGGCGATTGGTTGCAATGCTTAGACCAAAATAAAATAAATAGACGAAATCATTTTAACGTATTGGTATAAATTAAAACTTATAATAGATTTTCATCATTATTGGAGTATTATCTTTAATGAGTACTCTTAACTGTCTATTCGAGTAGCACATACATAAATGTATTAAAGTGCGATCAAATTAATTAAATTACAAAAAAAAAGATTAAAGTCCATGAGCTCTCATACGAGATTCGAAAACTAAAATTTGCTTTAGTCTTTTACTTTTTTAATATGAAATAATATTTTATGAAAATTCAAAACATCTCGAATAAAAATTGGAATGTTTTTAATTTTTTTTATTATTTTACTAATTTAAATACTTTGCTTTGTATAGTCAGATTTATTAATATTTTGAGTCTATTAGTCCTTTTTTTAATTACGTGCCTACTTAGTATCAGAATGAAAATAACTAAAATAATCAAACTATTAATTGATCAAGAAGTTTCAGGCTGTGATGGTGCTGAATGTATTGATATCAAGCTTTTTTTAGAACTATATTTTTACTGACATAATTACGTGATCTTTATACATTTTTTTACCCATAAATAATTGCAGAGTTGGAATAGAAAAGTAAAATGGTAATCACATTTCACATCACTGAGAGCTAGGATCTTTTTATAGGAAAATGTCTGATGTGGTTCTTCAGGACATACTCTTTATAAGCATAAAATGTCAGAGTTAGGTCTTTCTGACATGCTCTTTATAAGTAAAAAATACCAGAGTTAGGTCTTCCTGACATACTCTTTATACATATAAAATGCCAGAGTTAGGTCTTCCTGACATAGTCTTTATAAGTATAAAATGTCAGAGTTAGGTCTTCCTGACATACTCTTTATAAGTATAAAATGCCAGAGTTAGGTCTTCCTGACATACTCTTTATAAGTATAAAATGCCAGAGTTAGGTCTTCCTGACATACTCTTTATAAGTATAAAATGCCAGAGTTAGGTCTTCCTGACATACTCTTTATAAGTATAAAATGCCAGAGGTGGGTCTTCCACTGTAGTTACTGAAAGACAGGAGCTAATTGAGAATGGTACAATAAGCCTCATTGTTCAGCTTAGTATTTCTTTCATGGATTCATGGGCACAAATGAAAGGCCCATGAATCACCTCCACTGAGCATTCATTTCAATACAACATAATTAGATCGAAGGAGATTCTTAGGGCAGACACGATTCCAGACATGGTCATTCGAATGGTATAATGTAAATTTTGATTTGCCATTAAGGAACACTTATTTCCATCATTCGTCAAGCAGCAATTATTGATCTCTGAACAAGGTCAGTCAAATTTATTTGCTGGATCAGAATACTTTTTACTTTGTCATCAATCAACGTCTGTAAATCATGAGATTCTAATAATCATAAAATCATCAAAAATACCTTCAATGTATCTACTGACAAATTAAAATTTTTCTCCATAACTATTTCTTTAAAATCCGTAATCTTGTACAGATATTGCAAAAAGAACGCTTGAAATAAATGTCTTATCCCATTTGAAAACCCTTCTTAAATAATCCACTAATCGATCAACTTCTTATTGATTACTTCCAATTGATAATCTTTATCTTATTTGTAAATATGAAAATTATTTTTACAAATTTCATAATAAATAAAAGCCGAAATTAAAATTTTTCACCAGTAGTTCTTATCTTAATTTCATTTTGCTATGCAAGAAAACAAAAAAAGTCCAAAATATCTGTCATTTGATCATTTATCGAAATTAATATTTGCATTTTTTAGAAGAAAATTACAATAAGGTTACATGAATTAATAGCTAATATTATTTGTTTACTTATTTCATTATAAAATTCCTTACTTGTATCGTAATTTTAATGAAAACCGAGAGCAGAAAATTTGAGTACATGAGTCCGAATACATTATTACATAAATGCCTGCTTTAAATTTTTAACTAGTTTCTACTTTTGAATACATACATATATTTAAGGTGGAAGTAAAATTTGAATAAAAATCGAATTAATTAAAATACAAAGTAAAAAAATCTTTTAGGAATATTTAGCATTACTAAAACATAAATAAATTGAATTTGGCTGAAACTAAAACTTATTTTTTAAGAAATTTAAGCAAACGTTTATTTATGAAACATTCAGATAACAAAAGAAAGGATTATAGTGATAATGGAATAAATAAAAATGGAAATTAAAAACAAAATAAATGCAATGAAACAAATATTGAGAAAAGATAGAAATAATATTCACTTCTTCTCATCAGCGAAGTGGGGGCAGGGGAGGCCACTTCGAAATCATTTGTGTAAAGATTTTGAAGAATAAACTAATAAATTACACCCGAAGTCTTTGAAAGAAAAAATTATACCAATTAAAAATATAGAAAATAAAAGCAAAATATTTTTTGCATTTATTATGAAAATAAATAAATAAGTAAATGCAAACATACCAATTATTGTAAAATGTTTGAAAGTATTACAAATATATAATTCACAAAAATGCTTTTTAATAAATACAAATTTAACGATATAAATGACTATAAGAATTAGCATTTAAAATAAAGAAGACTGAAGAAAAAAGTAATTTAATATTAACTTATTTGGAGATTCAAGAAAGGTACTGTAGCCTAGTGGTTAGGTCATCAGCATTCCATCCGGATGTGCTGGATTCGATTCCGAATGATGCCAATGACCCTCCGAAGTGATGCTTTAGACCTGGGGTATCGAAAATTCTGAAGTTGATCGTTGTGCATTCACCATGAGTGTAATGGTCAGAATAAAAATTTTTCCCTTCTAAAAATTATCCAAAGTAAAAAATTGAGTGAGTGGATCATTTAGTAGTGCCATCTATTGGAAGAGTCTTAAAGCAAAGGCGTGCTTTCACATTCGTGGTGCTTTGATTAAAATGACGGGCCCATTCTTTTGACTTAATTTCACAAAGCAGTCGACTAGTGAGCTTGGCTTGTCCAAGTGTCATAAATAACATCAACAAAGAAGATTCTATGGGTGCAAATTTAAATTGTTTATTATTTACATGGTATATTCGACTTGTATTTAATACCATAATACACAGATTTCGACACGAGTTATAATGAATATCATCACACATTCATTGATACTAACAAAGAGATTTCATGTTAAAATAACTTATAAACTCTTTGTAATATGGAATTATATATATAAACAAAATTTCTACAAGAACTGATATTAACTTTATAAAAGCTATTAAATATAAGTTGAAAATCAATTAAGTGGTTATTTGTTTGATATTAATTTATTGAGAAAAATATTTGAACTAATATAACTAAATTTTTACACTGGTATCCTTAACTCGGGCATTTTTATTTGAAAAGTGGTAAAAACAAATAATTAGCCTCTTAACAATTTATTTAATGATGAAGTGCTTTTACTATATATATATTGAAAAAAACAAAATATATATAACTTGGCATTGATAGTAGTATACAGCATTTTATAATCATTAAGCTTTAATTTTTGAAATCTCAGTTTTAACAAATAA
This sequence comes from Latrodectus elegans, assembly GCA_030067965.1. NCBI lineage: Eukaryota > Metazoa > Arthropoda > Arachnida > Araneae > Theridiidae > Latrodectus > Latrodectus elegans. The sequence continues at coordinate 72,346,817 of CM057821.1, read as the reverse complement.
CACGTAGTATAATTCAAATATTTGCAAGAATCGAAACAATTCTAAAAGCTTGTCCACCAAATTAAACATTTAAATGGAACTATTTACATTTGAAATGTCAGATTTCATCAATGATACGTAATTTCTAATACATTTCAGAAAATCTGAAAAAATTTTAAGATTTTTCGAGGAAAATAAAAACTTTTAAATAAAAATATAAATAAAGTACTTTACTAAATCAGAAAATTTTTACATTAATATTACTATAAAATATTGTAGAATATTTAAAAAAAAGGAAAGAATATTTTTCAAAGTGAAAATAGTTTTAACAATTTCATAAACAGGAAAAATATATATTAATTTTGAATTAATAGCAACTTATATTCACTCAAATGATAACGTTATCTGCATATCTCACTAAATATCTTTATTTAATGCTTTGGTTTTATAAATTAATTTCAGTTTTTATCTTCTTTTGTAAAAGCAAAGTCTTGCTATTTGCAAACAGCCATTAAAGGAGATGCAAGTTTGTCACAGCACTATGAAATATTATTCTGGATATTAACGTATTTTAAAATGTATAAAATATGCAAATATACATCGTTGGATTTAATATAGAGCTTTAAAGCAAGCCATTGGCTCGTGGAGAGGCGCCAAAATTACTGAAAAAAGTCTATTCTAGAGCAGTGTCTTATGATTGGTATACATTTGACCCTGACAATGGCTCTGTTTTTGCATGTATATTTCCCCATTTCCTCTCCTGTTCTTGGAATTGCCGTCAGAGGAAGCGGAAATAAATGGACTTATCTCAAGACAAATATTTGTGGAGAAGTCTATAGTGCTCTTTTTTTTCCCTCCAGGAATTATTTCGCCGAAGTTTAAGGAATGTTGTTCTAAACGCAAAGTTCCAAGGTGCTTTAGGATTCTTAAACTAGTTTAGATGCAATCTAACTTTGTCGAATATATTTTATCTAAAGTAAGAATTCCAAGTTAAAACACATTATTAAAAATTCGGAAACAAAATGAAAGAGAGAAAAAAAAATAAGATTGTGAAGAAAACGATAAAAACCGCAGTGTTAATCAGAGAAAAAATTATGTTAATGAAAGGATTTTTCAAATAAATGTAAACTGTCTTCTTGTTAATTCACCATATTTTTAATAAAATTTTAGGTATTTTAATAAAATTTTAATACATTATATAAACAAATTTTCACTAAAGGGAAAATAAAATTAAAAAAAAATTTGATTTTGCAGAGTTATTTGTAAATTTTCTTTATTTTGCTTATTGTAAGATTTATTTAGTAACAAGTAAATAAGTTTATTGAATTCTTATTTATATTTCGGATAGTGAAAATACAAGCTTATTTTGTAAGTTACTTTAATTTAAATCAAGTCTTTCTCAGCATTTTCCCTCTTAGGCATATGTAGTTTCTTTTTCCATTAAAAATATGAAATTGTATTCAAAGCTTCATTAACTGTGCTTTATTCCCCACTTTAAAGAGTTAATGTAGATATATTTGAATATTGGCATCACATGCACGGATACAGATTTAAGCGAGAAAGACATATTTGAATCCATGCAAATGTTACAGAAATATTTCCACGGTCAAGTGAATGGAGTTTAAAATATGCACAGTAAAATGGAAAACATCATTAAAAGTTACTTGGAATGAGATAATTTTGATTACTTTCCTTAATAGCAATCACGTCGAACATTACGAAGAAGGTTATCTACTTACCAGACATGTATAATTATTATTATAAAATTCTAAGCTCCCTTTAAAGAAAGGCAATTAATTAAAAACGATTGAAACTTCGTACAACGTAACTCAAAAATTTACACCACAATAAGGATATGTTTCAGTGGCTTAGTTTTATCACGAGTATTTTTACAGAACGTTAAACAAATATAGTTGCATGATATTACTAATAACTTAGATCTAGTGAACTTAATACATATTTCTACATAACCTAAGTATGATAAAATCTATCATTTAGCCTTTGATGATCCACTCGCACAATTTTGACTTTGATCTGGAGGGGGGAGAAATTTTCTTCTGTTTCATATTTAGTTTATTATATCTGTCATGAGTCTGTATTTCCTTCGGCTATTAGGTTATTTGAAAGCACTACTTACAAAATATAAAATAACACAAAACAAAAAATAATAATACTTATAAAAAAGAAATTTTTATAGGATTTCTTATAATTAAAACCATTTTTCTAAAAATTCAATAAACTGAAAAGTCCAGTTACAATACAAGATACTACATTATGTAGTACATATACCATATGTCGCTTTGACTGCAAAAGGAGATAACAAGGAATTCAGAGCTATGGGGAGACCTACAACTCTATTTATTATCTACATATAGTTATACATCTATTTACGGCTGATGTATAACATTCCCCAATGTTAAAACCAAGCTGGCCGTCGAATAAATAGTGCTCTGGCCTTCGGTTCAACAGTTCGTAAGTTCGAATCCCATTTTGGGCATAGATGTTTGCCGAGTTTCGGAATCCGTTTTAAACTGCAGACCACGGTCTAAATATCACTCTTGTAATAACAAGGAATGCTGGTAAACAACTTGCAAGTAAATTAAACGCAACTCAAGAGCGCTTTTCAGCTACGATGTTGGCCATGACTCTCGGTTATCAAAGAGTGGGCTCATATCCCGAATAACGCTTCTGTGTAAAAGTGGAGAAGAAGTTAGACTTTCTAACTGTAATAGATCTCCATTTCAGAACACAGAAAAAAAAGTTCACTCATCTAATTCTTGTTTGAAGTCATTGTCGTCAGTGCATGTTCCTTACTTTCTCATGTACATCAGATAGAAACACGCGACAAAAAAACACACAAGCCATCATAACTGCGTAGAATACTACTTGAAGAGAATCTTACAGCAATGCAGGCTCATTATGTTATGTATTTATGCTACACCTATACTTTACCATTGGCATGTACAAACATGAATCCGGAATAATCCCTCGACATATGTCCATGGGCGCAGATTGTCCTTACTTGGACCTTGTGCCATTAAAACCAACCAACCAACATGTCCATGTTACCTTAATTCTGTTCCTACTAAGCAGATATGGTATTGTACAGCGTGACATGTAAACTACTTTTCATTGATTGTTGATCATGATTACGTTGCAAAGAAAGAATCTCCGAAACGCACCAAACACCCCCACTCTTACAAATGCGCCTGAAGAAGGTTGAAGCACGGCATCCATTGCCCGCTGTTTAACAGTAGCTACTGGAATCGAACCCGGGACCTCATAACTTGAAGAACAACACTGCTCTGTCACTATCCAGGTGTGAACCTGTGCTGTTGCAGCTTACACATTGAAATGTATCAACGTAAAATCAATAGGAGATCTTTTGTAACAAGAGTCGTGTATTTGTTGTTACGATGCAGAACATGTGCCTATATATATATATATATATATATATATATATATATATATATATATATATATATATATATATATATATATATATATATATATATATATATATATATATATATATATATATATATATATATATATATATATATATATATATATATATATATATATATATATATATATATATATATATATATATATATGTATATGTATATATATATATATATATATGTATATATATATACATATATATATATGTATATATATACATATATATATATATATACATATATATACATATATATATATATATATATATATATATATATATATATATATATATATATATATATATATATATGTATATATATACATATATATGAATATATATATACATATATATATATATATATGTATATATATACATATATATATATATACATATATATATATATACATATATATATATACATATATATATATATATAATACAGATTTCAGGGTCACAAGGAGATATATTTAAGGCATTATAAAATTATTAAAGGGTAGATGTCTTTTCTTAATTATTTTGAATATTTTCTCTAAAATAGCTATATATTTTTATCCACTACGTTAAAGGCACTGAACTAAAAAGAAAAAAAAATCTATAATCAATGATATATCAATATATAATTCATATTTCAAGCGGTAGAAATAAAGGAAATTATGAAAAAAATACATTTTTTAATATTCTATACAAGAATTTTCGTTCAGAATATACTATTAATATTTTCTTACTCTAGTATATTCGTACAGAATATACTAGAGTACGAAAATATGTGTGCACGCGATTTATCTTTACGTATATTTTTAATAAAATCTCAAAACTTGTTTAAAATACCAGAAAACAAATTGAAAGAAAAATATTTTCTAGTGTTGAATCTTTCTAGAGGGATTTCCTTTAGGAATAACATTTATAAAAAAGAAAAAGAAAAGAAGGCACAAGCTATCCACCTTCAAAACACGAGATTCTTCCATTTCCATTTCTTTCTCGAAGTCACATGTTGTTCTTCCAACGCATCTTAATATTTTCCTTTACTTCTGCTTTTTTGTTTTTGGCCTTTTTTTTATTTCCTAAAACATTAAATCTAACATGGTTTTGTAATCCCATTTGCTTTATGGTGTTTTTGTTATATTAGTCTTTTCAGTTATATAATGATATCATGGTAAATATTTTTCACCATGATAATGGTAAGTATATTATGTATGTATTTCAGCTTAAAAACAGAAATAACCTGAATTTATCAGAGCATACATGAAATTTTAAATCATTGGATTCGAATCTTGAAAAGATTCACAAAATAAAGCTCTATGTTAGAATTGTCTCAATTAAACTATATGCAAGTTAGAAAAATTCACAAAATTCGAAACGAAATTGTGTTTAAATATTAAACTAGATTTAATCGGAAATTAATGGTATTCTTATAATTTTTTTTTTCAAAATTTTGATTTTTCTATTGAAAACTCAAAATTTTGAAAATAAATTTTAAATCTATCTCTAATCTTCTGTTGATCAGTAATCTTTACATGATCGATGAAAGATTAAATTAAAATAATTAATGGGTAAAATGGAAGTTTTCGGGAAAAATTTATGCAGCTTTATCCGAGTTGACAGTTACCTTGTTAGTGCTGCTTTTTGGCCTTTTGTTCAAGAGCTAGTAGGATTTACAGTTTTATTCGAATGGGCGGCCCTTGGGTGACGAACCCTATGCCACAACAAGGCCAAAAACTGCTACTCATTTGCCGTTACAACCCATCTGGAACCTGTGAACCAAGTCACGGAGGGAAGTAGCGTTGCCCGGGGCATGCCACCACAACACCCGTTAATAGGGTGGGCCACATTCATACATCATCACAAAACTAAGGACAGAGAAACACAGAGAGAACAGAGAAAGAAAGTTACATCCATGCTCGAACTGGTGTTCGAACCTGAGATCCACAGTTCAGGAGTCAGGTGCTAACGACTCAGCCATCGCTTGGCTGTAGGATTCGCAGTTTGAGAGTGAGTTTTTGCGAAAGTCCAGAATATTTAAAATATATCAGGAAACGGAATTTGCTCTGTTGTACAAAAACTGACGGTTAAGTGACGTATTTATCTATTTTGTTGCATACAAATGAAAATTGCTATATTGTATATGAGTGCATAAACATGTGTATAATGTATATATATATGTATATATATATACAGAATATTCTTACATATTATTTTGTCAAAACGATTAAAATGTTTTGGTATAAGTACTTTTTGTCGTAATAAAACTTGAAACTTGTTTATAGAAGTTTCTCTAAAATTATTTAGAATTATTATAATAATGAATATTATAATAGAATTATTATAATATAATTAAATTATTATAATTTTATGTGTTCATTTTGTAAACGTACAAAAAGTTACTTAATAAGAAACCAAACTAGTTGATACTAGTCATCTAAAATTTAGTAAGTTATCAAAATAGTTAAAATTAATTAAAAATCGAAGAATAAATACATATATAGAATGAATAAATTTACCTTTAATTTCATATTAGATGTAAAAAATTTTTAACTTTCGTTTAATGACATTAACAATGTCACCATTTAAAATGACTCCTCTCATAGCTCAAAAATTTGAAAATGGAAAAATATATAGCAGTAATTTTTAAAGGATAATAAAATGTACGTCGAAAAAAGGAAATGCAAAAATTAATATTCGTAGAAGAATCAAAAAAAAGCTGAGCGTAGTAATTGAGAAAAAATCCAAGTACAATGAATAAATAAATAAATTATTGAATTTTTATAGATGGTTATGTATAAAAATTTATACAAATGCATCAAAGATTTTTAAAGAAAACGTGAAAAAGATCTACCAACAGGACTGTATTTAACACAATATGAAAGAAATTCTAAAATAATCAATCCTCTAATTTTAAAAAATAGAGGTATATTTTATGAAACAATGGGAGCTTTTTATTGCCCCTTTCAATTTATATCATTAAATGGTTGGGAGGTCAAATTGCACTTTATTACTCTATGTATACATTTAAACTCTAATAAAAAATGGATGAATATTAAACAGAATTGCTTCGCACTAAAGTTTAAAATATTAGGTTTGGGAAATAAATTTGTAGTGCTTTTACCAAAGATTTTTATGTAAACAAAAAACTATATAATTATATCAATTATTTAACCAATTATATATTTCCCGTTGTTGTTCACAACCTCTTCCCACCTCTCGACCCATTTGTTTATGCCGTCCCGCCAAAAACCGCTTGGTTTGGTGTCAAAGAAGTTGTTGGGCCAGTTTATAAGGACCTCTTTGCTATCGAAGCTAACGTCCTTCATATGGTTTGACAAGGAGGGTCAAAAGATGGTAAGCGCTCTGTACAATGTCCGGAGAATAAAGCGGATGCTGAAGGAGTATGGTTTGACCACGTCGATCAGGTCTTTTCTGTCGAATAGCTTCATTCACGTGGTATAGCTAGGCAATGTAGAGTTTCTTGTTGACTGTGGCATTTTTTCAGGCATTTCCTAGTGCCCCAAGAAGTCCTTAAGAACTTCCTCAACAAATTCTTTGACACCAGACCAGGTGATGTTTGGCTGAACGACGTCAACAAATGGGTCAAGAGGTGGGAAGTGGTTGTAAACAGCAACGGCGAATATATAACTGATGAATCCATTGATATGATTATTGTTTTTTGTTTAAATAAAAGACTTTAGCAAAAATGCTACGATTTTATTCCCCAACCTGATATATAGAGTCAGGGTTTTAAAATAAAGATGTGAGCTCAGATTTTACCGGTCAATCTTAGAAACTCCTTTCCATTGACTGTGATTGTGAGAGTGTACAGAGTCATTATATATTTAAATATCCTCTTGACCACAAATTTTATTGTAGTTCTAAAAAAGATATTTCTCATAGGAAGTAGGAGAACAGAGACTTGAGATTTAAAAAATGAGCCCAGATTATACCAATCTTGCCTTTGAATTGCTTCTCCTTGACAGTCCAAGCACAAAATTTAAATATTTGGAAATCTTGATAATATTAGATTTTGCAGATAATGCTTAAGAATCGTTTCTCACTGCCATATATGGCCGAGAGACACATGATTTCTGAATCTCAGGGACAACAGGTATTCCCAGTAGCTCTTAAAAATTGTTTCTCTTTGGCAGAGAAAGCATACAGATTCATTTTATCGTAATTCTTATGTTCCTAAATAGTAACAGTCTCGCATAAGATTTGTTTGTCATTGACAATGGGAACACAAAAGCTTAAGATTTGATAATCTTGGTGATTCCAGATTTTACTCGTCAGGTTTAAGAGTTGTTTCTCACTTCCGCCCAAAGTCCAGAGACTTGTAATTTCTAAGTCCCAATGACCACAGATTTTTTTTGTCAGTAGTTCTTAAAATTTGTTTCCTTTTTTCAGTGAGAATACAGAGCCACGATGGTCTGGTTGGTTAGGTATTTTTTCGCATTATCTGAAGGTAGTGAATTCAAATCAAGACTGAGACCAGAATCCGTAGTGTTCACTAAAGGTGTCTGGAACATGTGAAAGTATATCGTGGTAGCAATGTCCTCTAAATGAAATGATGTCTCTAGAGGTTGGCTTGGTCCCTACTTCAAAATTTCTGACGACTCCATCAGACTTCTTCTATTTAATTGGTAGAACTCAACTCAGGGCTAAGACATGGAAGCATTCTGGTGCAAAAACACTTAGAATACAGAGAATCGTGCATCAAAATCTTCATTAACTGAAGGATGTCGTAAATAATAATTCATTCTAGACTCATAACTGACTCTTGGGAGGAACTCTGCTTTTCAACTTTAATTAACAATAGTAAATATGCAATATTATTGTCATTATTTCGACTTTGTTAAGATTGTTTTCGCATGTTATATGATTTTTCATTTTAAAATGTGTGTTTATAGAGTCCCTTGTTTGTTTTAAATATTTTAGTTAGAACATGCTTTGTATATGAGTGTAAGGAATATATAAATGCATTTGTAATTGAATCCAGTTCCATCAGTTCCCACCACTCTACTCTAATGGCAAACAGAGTCACAGCTTTCACCACAAATATTTTATTTTATAGATATAAAGCTCATTTATTTCAAAACAGGAAATTATACCCTTCGGTCGTTCTGTATATTTTATGAGGTGCCATTGACAGATTCCAGATTTATTTGCGAAATAAAATAGTTTAGTTCTCCTGTGACAAATCGATGGAAACAACAGTTTCTACCAGACACGTCTTTCATGGAAATGAATGCATTGTGAATGAGCGATGGCAACAGGAAAAATTCAAAATGAAAGCAATTGGGTATGATAAATGTGAGTCACCATTCCATGAATGGCACTCATGTTTTCGATTTCAGAAACAATCATCTTATTTTTTCGATAAAAGGGAGAAAGAAAGCATGAAATTTCTCAGTATCTCCAGTTTTATGTTGATTATTATAAGCAATTCTGTTTTTTTTCCTCCGCTATATTTTATACTTTATCTATATTTCAAATTTGAAAATTGTTATTTTTAATAAATATTTAATGACAGCAATATCAACAGACAAAATAATTTAGAACATTAAACTTTAACTTTAAACTTTTAACTTTTCTCTACAGTAAAAGAAATAATTTCTCCTCCTTTGTATATTTTCATATTTATAACGTTCCCTTCATAACTTTAATCATAAAGATGAAAATATATGTAGATTACAAAATGTGAGTATATCTTCAATAAAATAATTTTCTTCCAAAGTAAATACTTCAATAAATATTCAGATAGAAATAAAATCCTATTTCTTCATAAAATTATTTATATAGTATTTTTTTAAAAAAAGTTTTAAATATATGTGTTTTTCAATGTATTAAACAGTTTGAGAAATGAATGAGAATAAGAAATGAGAGAGGATTTTTCTAACGTTTAAAAGATGAATATAAAATCAGTTACTTAAACAATAACAAAAAGGTCACTCACTTAGAATAGTGATATTTGATAGCAAAACCCTAACTGTTGAGGATTAAATACGATCGTCAATTTGATCATGGTTTATTATCCGTATGAAAAATGAGAGTGATTACGACTTCAAAGCTTACAAAAACCAATTTTCATGAAATCTTATATACTAAGTTATATTTCAAATAAATGTTTAATCCAGTAATTTCAATAAAATGAAATCTTGGGTGTATGTGGATATAGTAAAATAAAATGAATTTTTGTGCATGTGTGGATATTTCTAAAAAAATAAAGCACAAAGTTAATGTATGAAAAACAATGGAAGAGATATCTAGAGTTTTTCCATTGATAAATTATAGTCTACCATTATCATACGCTTTATAAATTTGAATATAATATGATTAAGAAATAAGATCTCCATTTTAGATTGTTTCATTTTTTCTACATCATATAAATGGAGAGGATTAAAATTATATTGAATTTAAACAACATATAAAAATTTCACCCATGAGAAACATTTTATCAATCTAAAGTATGATCCAGGGACATTTGCTTATCTTCAGTTATTAACTTTCGTTCCCCAGTACATAAGATTAGTGAACCGAGAAATATTTTTTCACGAATTTCGATAACAACATAGCCTATTATATTTGATAAATGATGGGGGGGAGGAGGTATTCCTTTCAGTTTTGTCTGTTTTCATTACATCACTCGAGAGAATGCATTAAATTCCCTAAAAGTATAAGCTGTATCAGCTTTACAAAAATAAAAACTGTTGAGAGAAAAGATTAAATTTCTTAAGAGGTTAAGCTCTATCATTATCAAACACCTTACAAATATGAATTAGGACCAATAAAAAAGACCCTCATCTGCTACAGTAGCCTTTTCTGTACACAGCGCTTAAGGTGGATCCAACAATAAACGAACTTTCAAACTCTAATAAAAAAAAAGAATTATGATTTTTAAAATATGGTCAAGAACCATTTTTCTTTTTAGGTCACCAGAGTGGACATTTTCATGATTGTACTAAGTTACCTCATGCATTAAATACTATCAGCATCAATCATCTCACAAATTAGAATCATGGTCACGATTTAAAATCTTCATTTGAGCTGGTAGCCTCCTCTCAGCAGAACATAAGAAGATTAAACCAGGAATAAACTGGTTTACATGTTCTGAAAACGTATTTTCTATTTACGTTCCTGGGACGCCGAATTGGCAACCAAACTGTTAGCATTTTAGATTTCGGTATAACTGTTCGTTGGATCGAATTTCTCCTTAGGAATGAATTGTTTGTAATGATTTAGAATTCATTTTAAATTGTAGGTTCTGGTTTAATTAGCCCTTGTGTGGAAGAAAAAAAATGGCTATTGAGGTACAAATCAATCAATCAAATTAAATGTCCATTATGTAGTAGCAATATGAAAAACGTGGACGAATATACTGTCCATGGAAAGATTCAGGACTCTACTGAATTATTTAATGCATTCAGATGAATTAAAAACGTCTTATAGGTCTGAATCAGGGTTAATAAATGAAGTTAAAACTTGAACAAGAAATTATTTTTCATTATATCAGTCTTCTGGATTGGCTTTGGTTTTATAAAAACATAACATGCTTAAAACTTTTAGAAATATCTTGCATTAAATCCCAAGTACAAAAAAATTATTATTTATCAGCTGATTTGCTATAGATCCATGCTCTACTGAAGTACGTATATATTCACTGTCGGCTTGATTAATTTGTAATAAGATAATGTCCTTCAACAGCAATAAGAAGTGACTTTGAATAGATCCAAATCGGACTATAATAATTCTTGTGATGTGCTTAAAACCTATGCTCGCAACATAAACTTATATGTAGTAATACAAATAAAAGTGAATATCAACAGGTACAATGATTTCGTATTTATAACTAACTGAAGGTAAGCTCTTACTTTCTCAAAGCATGAAAAAGGTGCAAAGATTTCTGATTACCCTGTCGGAATCTATCTTTTCTTCTGTTCTGATTTCTGGATTAAATCCAAACCAAAAAACAAAATGATTGAAAAAAATCGGAGATCATCTTTTACACTTACGTACACGATTGTTTTAATTTTATAATGATTATATCTGTATAACCTATCATTCTACCATTTTTTCTGAATGATGCATTTGTATTTTTGTACAAAAATATCCTTAATTTACATTTTTGGCAATAAATTTTTAAAGTACTGAAATAATTTCAAATCAGATTCTTATAGGAAGAAATATTTGAAAGAAAACCTATTAAAAGATTAAAGATTAATGGATTATAAAAATAATATATAATATAAAGCACTATCAAAAATAATATTTTATAATCTTCTCTATATATTTAAAATTAGAAAGTAATAAAATTAATATAAATGTCATCAATATGTATGTTAAGTTTTCTTATTATCACCCAGATTGAATGTTAGGATGTCATTTAATATCGGCATCAATATTCCCTAAAAAAATTACCAAACAGTATGTAATGTTATAATCGTTGTGTCAAAACATAAAAATGACATTCATTTTCACTTTTGTATCAAAGGAAGTCAAATGAATCATCTCAGAATTTTATTTTTATTCGAACAAATTTCATAAGACAACTCATATATAAGGAATCGAGTCATAATAATTTCATAGAAAAAGTCATTCACTGTAATTAAAAACTACTTTAATACTTTATAAATATTATTTAGATAAAATTTCAATTTAAATTTACACTTTCGTTCGGAAATTAATTATTTCCGATTGTGAAATAGTGAGATATAACTATAAGTTTAAGAAATAATTACATTTTTTTAAACACAATTAAAGGTATCTATTTTTTTTAAAAATGTTTTTGAGAAATTTGACATTACTGGGAATAATCTACGAGGGGAAGCTTCTAAAAATATGTTCATTCTATCTTTGAATATTTTTTTCCAGAAAACTATATATATTGTGTAAAAACATTCACTTGCTACATGTAAAGTTTAAAGCACATATCTTAACAAATGCTTTTACGAAATGTAGAAACACATTATGCATCACTACTTTTTTAATGAATGATCAGAGCTTTTCACAGATAAAAATCCAGTCATACTTATATTCCTATTGATTTTGACAAATCTAATATTTTGCCACTGATTTTATTATTGTTTGAATATCGAATTAAACGCATTTATATTATTTATATACAACACCGAGTTATTTTCTGTTATCAGGGATACACAGAAAAATTCCACGCCAAATGTTGAACAAAAATCTCCCAGAGCCTCATAAGATGTCACCTTGTTTCTTTACCTGAGTAACATACTGCAAAGTTAATTTCACTGGAACACATATACATGTTTATTATAAATATGAAATGAAAAATATTTTGGTATATAATTTTATTCATCGATTTTTCTCTCAAATACTGAAGATTTCGCGATATCAGAATCCAATTTAGAATAATTATCCAATAATCATTTTTCCCACAGAACTAAAGCAAAATTCCAACAGAAATCTTCATTCAGTTGCCTCATTGCCTTACGATGTTGACCTTTCCAACTTACCCTTCGCCGGAGCTTTAATCTAATCTAAAAATGACATTGATTGAGTCTGCCCTCCAAAAAGCAAGCCAACTCACGTCACTTTTAAGCCAAATTCTGCTTAAAGAGTCCCAATTGAACTCTTTAAGGCGCTACTTTGTCTTAGTCAACTGCAAACAAAAGACAGCAAAATTTATGCTCGTTCTCTTACTAATGGCATTCAATTTAGTTTCTTCTTATATTTATGTTCCGAGGAGGGAAAGTGTATTCAATCAAGATAGGCGTATCCTTTCTAATAAGTCTGAACTCTCAATATCGGCACAATTCATTGAGTCGGAGGCGATCCATTAAAGCTTTGACGCTAACGATTTTTCTTTGTAGTTTTGGCTGGGGAGAAGTTTCGCACGATTTGAAATAAATATATTTTAAATTGCATTAGGTAAAAATGCGAATTCGTCATCACCCCCACCCCCCCACAAAGAGAGGGTAATTAATTTAATGAAACTTGTTGGAGAAGTTTAGAACTATCAATAAATTGAATATTTATTTTGACGTTGTTTTTGTTTTGAATTTTTCTTTTATTGTAACGGAGAAAATATGTTCAGTTAATTCTATTCTCTATTTGACAGATCACAGGCTAAATAGAAATTTTTTAATTTTTTATTGCTTAAAGAAGTTTAATTTTTATTTTACCCAAAACAACAATATATTTTATCCATAAATAGGGATGTATTAGGTTGGGAAATAAGTTCTTAACCAAAGGCTTTTATTTTAACAAAAACAATAATTATATCAATAAGTAAATCAATTATATATTCGCTGTTGCTGTTTACAACCTCTTCCCACTTTTCGAGAATTTGTTGATGCTGTTTCACCAAAATCACCTGGGCTGGTGTCAAAGATATATTTCAATCAATTTTAAGAATCACTTTGTTATCGAAGGTAACGCTCTTCATATGATTTGACAAAGAGCGGAAAAGATGGTAATCGGTCGAAGCAAGGTCCGGAGAATAAGGCGGATGCTAAAGGACTTCCCATTCGAGCTCTTCTTGTTTGATGACTTGTGCAACATGGTGGACTGGCGTTGTCGTGAACGATTATGGTTTGACCATGACGATCAGGTCTTTTCAGTCGAATATCCTCATTCACGCGGTGTAGCTCGGCAATGTAGAGCTCCATGTTGACTGCGGCATTATTTTCGAGTATTTCCCAGTGCAATAAGAGATCCTTAAAATGGCTCAACAATTTCTTTGACACCAGACCACGCGATTTTTGGCGGTACGGTATCAACATATTGGTCGAGAGGTGGAAAGAGGTTTTAAAAAGCAACGGTAAATATATAATTGATTAACTTATTATAATTAAAATTTATCAACTTATAATTATATTTATAAAACTTGATATAGTTATTTTTGTTTAAATAAAAGACTTTGGTAAAAACGCTACGAACTTACTCCCCAGCCTAATAGAATAAAAGTTTCTCTTTAATTTTATTTTGCGAATATAAAATTTATCTAGCATAATAAATTGGTCATTTATTTATTTCATTTATTTACAAAAATTTTTATGATTACATCATATAATTATATTATAGCACATTAAAAATATATATTTTTTAATATGACGAGATATATTCAATAATATAAAAAATTGGGCAATATAAATAATGTTAAATGAAACGTTTCGTACTTGCTTATGAGATAAAAAAAAATACCAAAAAATATTACAATTATTAATTTTTAAATATTAAAATTTTCAAAAAGTTAATCGTTCTTCTCTATTTAAACAGACCATAAATTGAATGTTTTGTTTTGCCTTTTCACTTCGCTTTTTCTTCTGCTCTTTTGTTAATGTGTGTGTGTGTGACAGCTTAAATGAATGAAAAACGACCTCTCAAACTAATGCTTTAGTGCTTATATAAGAAATCATTTTACTGACAAAATGAAGTTTGACACTATTCTCAGACATTTGATGAGCCTTGTTTGCTGCCGCCCGATAAATGCGATTTGAAGACAGGCAGCAAATTCGTAGATACGTCGGATTCACGATGACATCTCAATACGATGTGACGTAAATGTAGCGTTATTTGACTTCATGGATATTTTAAAGCAGTAGGAAATTTAATAAAGTGATGTAACTATGATCTGGACTTTAATGAAGGAACACCCACTTTATGGTTAATGAGAAAATTTCTTACTATGGAATTCAACAGTTTTACTTCAAATTTAATATATTAATTTTTTCTTTGAAATTTTGAAGCAAAATAATTCCCTAACAAAACAATTAAGAAGAATATCTAACATACAGCGTAATAAAATAAATACATACTCAAAACCTTAATGGCATGACATCCCCTAGTAGGTTATGGCCTACAATGCGTATACTGTCTTCCTGACCGATGGTCCTTGGATGCGATTGTCTCGGTTAGATGGTCAGCCTAATTATAAATCTCCAGTGCATCGTTCCGAATCATACTTGGTACACAATTGTATTGACCCGCTTAAGGGATGAAAGTCTGACTGCTATATAACATACATTTAAGTTTAATGAAAGCGAATTACTTGATCATTATGAAGTGTATAGTGAGAGAGAGAGAGAGAGAGAGAGAGAGAGAGAAGTATTTTAATAAAAATACATAAAGGTTAAAAATTTAATACGTTAATTAAAACGATATAGGGTGCCTCGATTGAGAAAACGATCTCATTACAAGAAGGTAGTGGGATCTGTACCCGACACTACAACAGATTCATCGTGGTTCACTAATGCCACCTTGCACACGTTAAATAGTTCACGAACACAATGTCTTCCAAGGGAAATAATATCTGTGAGGATAACAGATGAATTTTGGGGGTCTTTTTCTTAGTTTTTACTCCTAAATTGCGAAGTCTATTTTGTCTATTTGACTACTAGGGCTACGAAGGCATGCTGAATGGATATCCTAATGCAAAAAATGCAATCGTTTTTTTTTTCTTTTTAATGCCAAAAACAGAAATCTAAATGAGTGGTCATTTGGAAAAGAGAGAAAAAAAAAACAAAAACATTATTATTTTTAAAATTAAATATATTCAAAAAACAAAATCTATTAAAAACAATAATATATTAGTTAAAATATACAATAAGAACATTATTATTTAACTAATTTTTAATATGTTGAATAAAATTCTTACAAATTTTTTAAGAGCACTTTGCTGTAAAAATTAAAAATTTCTTTTAAGTGTTCTTCATGTGTTTTTCCTTAAAAGAAATTTCAGCATAATTAATAGTTCAAAATAAACTTTTTTAGGTAATGATAAAATTCGAAGAAGCATTGGAGAAATTCGAAGTTTCAGAAACAAAATACAACTCGCAAATTTCGCTTATAAATATATTTTCGACTTCCAGTAATTTAATTTTGCTTTCTTTTTATTCTGTCAAGGATAAATTTAGAGCGGCTCGTGTTTATTTAATAGTACTCAATGGCATCTGCTTTGAGAAAAAATACTGGCGTACATCTTCGCAAATAAATTGCCACAAATATTCGTCTTTGGAAAGTTATCGTGTTTTCTTTGGAAGATAAATGGCTAGGAAAACAGAAACCCTCTTATTTTCTTCTTAGTTTCCTGTCCGGAAATAACAGAATGATGTAGATATAAGAATTCCCAATAACTTACTTATGTGTGACCTTGCTACTGTATTTGAAGGAAACAAATTTTGGTAAAATTCCATCTTTGGCATTATAAGCAAAATTCATATTTACTGTGTCATAAATTTTTCTTTATAGCATTTATTTTTCAGAATATAAACATGAAAAATTAATGTTCTTTAATTCAACAAATTCTCTCATTATGATAAAGATATTAGTTCTTTATCATATTTTATTATAATTGTTAAATTAGAGGCATTATTGGAACTGAATTTGGAAATGTTTTATGTTAATGCCCTTACTGGCTACATATTCTTTTAAAAGCAAATTAAAACAGATAACCATCTTTTATTTTTAAGCCCAGTTCAAATGGCAGTTAAATTTTTAAAAAATGCTATACTTCAGTCTATTCTTTCGTAGTATCAGTAGCTTCCATTTCATAGTTACAATTATAACATGCACAGCTTTTATCAATATTGTTATCTTTGAATGTAACATACAATAACATACGTAACATAATGTATACGAATTGCCTTAAACCAACTAGTATCTCTTCCTGATGTTTTTGACAGAGTGGCCCTGTTCTCTGATTCACAGGCAGGATTTCAGGCGATATACTTAGTCTCCCGTCAATCTTGTAAAATTCTCCATATCCAAGAGGTCTTAGAAATTTTGACATCATGAACGATACGTGTTGTGTTCCAGGTGGGTACCTAGGCACTGTGGCATCTAAGGAAGCGAGCAGGCAGATTTCTTCGCAAAGAAGAGCACAGGATTTCTCCAGCCACGACTCTCAGAGATTTCCAACCATACTATAAAGCTACACATGTAACAAGTACTTAAAAGAACTCAAATTTCTAAACATCAAGAAAGGATAGAAACCAAGTGATGGAAAGATGACCTTCTAAATATCCCTGATGGTTCACACCGTCAAGTTGTGGCACAGTTTCGACTCCTGACGAGTCACGACTGTCTGGCTGAAGATTTGCATCGCATTGGTATCTTAAATTGACTCCAGTGTCCGCTCTGCAACTTGACAGCAGCCATGAACCCACCTCCACCACTGTGCAGCACTGCATGGCTGCTCTGAATCACCGCTTTATTGGCATGACCGAGAAATTCTGGAGCAATGATTCCGGCCCTCTCGTATATGTACTGTATTAACCTGTCCAGCTTTCGTCTCACGTCTATTTTGTTTTTCTTCATATGTTTTATTTGTGTCCTTCTTTGAATTTGCCCTGCCACTCTGGAAATAAAAAGAAATATAACATAATATAGTTTATTCTTGAGGTCCATGTGATTCAAGCGTCTCCTGTCCATGCGCAAAACCAATAGATAAATGCAGAATTAAATAAAATCCTGGTGGCCGGGGGTTTTATATATACGTGTAAAAAATGTGTTTTGTCAGATAACATTACATATCAATAAAATAAAAGTAAGATATTTTTTTGTGAATACTTACATAGTGCATGTGAAATAATTTTCTAATAGTATTTTATTTAAAAATATGAGCAATTTGGTTAAGAAAATAAATTTCGGATCAAATATTTATTTTTGTATTTTATGAATTTTCAATTTTTTAAGAACCCCTTTAATGACCCCTTCCAGGTCTTAAAAATGAATTTCAATCTGTTTTGATAGACTGAACTTTTTATAATTTAGAGATAAATGTATTTTACGATAGATTTGTGAAAGATTATAATAATATAAATTTTTATTGCTGAATTTTCATTTAAATTACATACCTTACTTTCTTAAAAGTGATAAGTAATAAATATGTTAGTAATAAATATGTAAGAAATACATAAAGATTTATATAAAAATTTTGATTTCAGGATATCACACCAAATCGTTTTGTTTTATAATCTAATCGTAAAAGCTACCATCTTGTCTAAGTTTTTGAATAAAAAAACTGACAGAAACTTGATAATAATGAAATTAATTGAATATTTTCGCATCGTTTGAATTTAATCTAACTTTATATACAATAGTGAAGTAATTATAAACAGAATGGTACATTTTATTTTTGTAATGATAATGTAATTTGTAAAATCGTATCTACATTTCATATGGTCCTTCTTTCTGAATTTCTGATAAGATTTTGTAGTTTTGTTTAGTTATGGCTGAAATTTGAATATCTTATTTGATCAGGATATTTCTCCTATTTAAAATAAAAATCATCAAGAAAGTAATTTGATGATAAGAATAATACAGCAGGTCTTCATTCGTAAAATAAAATATGTTAAAAAAATAACATATGAAGAGTATTTCCTCGAATTTTTTTACTTGAAATGTAAATATAGAGCTGAATGTTAATCAAAATGGTCTTTAAGTCTTCTTAATGTATTTCTGCTGGTTAAAATTTAAAATCATTCTCATAATAATACATATATTTTCTGCTTTCTTACACAAACATGCATTGTTTGTTTGTTAGACATACAACCAAACATGCATTGTAAATGACAATTACATTATGCTTTGTAATGTTTATTATGCATTGTAAATGTTCAACAATGTTCAATATGCATTGTAAATAACAATTACTCATTAAAATGTACGGCTTTCTATGGCCTGGTATTGGGACAGCATTCGTCTTGAAAGATCGTGAGATCGATACCAGGCATTTTGAAAATAGAGACTATATTTCGCTTTTTCTTTGTACAGAAATGTTTGCTGGTATCGGTGCTTTCCAGCGATTCAGAGCCATTTCTTATTACAAAATACTTAAATTGTCTTCTGGGAGAACTTTTCAAAGATAATGAGCCCTATTCACATTCACAAAGGAGAAAACCCTGAAAACTTTCAAACATCTATTTCAACCCATGTGCGTGCAGATGCCCAACATTTATCTCAAAAACCTTTGTTCAAAAGTGGCTAGGATTGAATCAGGGACCATATACTTTAAAGAGTTTTTTTTTTCCAGCACTTGGGTACAGCGATCAGAAGTTAGTACTTTTGATTCCTTGTAGTTAAGATATCATCGACCGATGGCCGTTGTGAATCACTTGTAAAATGTAACCTTATAAATTTACCGCGTAAATTGCTTTCCGGGAGGAATTTTTAAAGATAATGGGGTAGGACGCCTTCAACGCTCAACCCGACAGGTGTGTACGTAGAAGACAGATGCTCAATACTGATATCTCGTTGTCTAACATTAACTGGGATTGAACTTTGGACCTTATGGTCAGAAGATTGATTTTCTGTCACTAGACTACGTGTGACCAAGTGAGTGCTTGGAAGCTTTCCGTGTTTACTCTAATACGTAACACAATTTTGGACCATTATTTAAAAGATGCCTTCCCTCTCGGCAACTTATTTGACAAATATTGAAAAGCTTTTCTTCAATTCCGTGAACCAGTTCATCATCATCCAAACATGGAAGCCCACTTCTTTCTTTATCGTGCACTTGATCACGTTCTTTATGGACCCATTTTCTAACCATTGAATCACTCATTGCATTTTTTTTGTAAACCTCGCAGATTTGGCGATGAATTTAACTTGTCATAAAGTTTTGCTCTATCCCAAACACAGAGCAAAAATTAAAGTAAATTGACATTATTTCCAATAATTCTATATATTTAACAATCAACAGCCTAAAGATTCGGTAATTTCTTTCAAATTTTAGAAGCATAAGGGTGAATTAACTTTTCTTAAATTTGATTTCCTTGAATTCTGTTGTTGAAACTGTTTAAGCGCACATTATTGAGAAAAAGTCACAAAAAGAATGTATTCTTTAACATATATGCATTATAATTTATTTTACAATTATTATTATATATTCAAAGTGCTCCTCTGCATGAAAAACATAACAAAATTGCATGAAAATATATTTATTTTGCTTTTATAAATACTTAAAAAGTGATTATTTCAAAACGACAAAAATGTTTGAGATGAATTTTATAATGTATTATTTTCTAAAATGACTAAAATGATATTATTTATTTGTATATTATTACTGTTAAAATTCTGTAGAATTCTAATAAAAAAGAAATTTTAAATTTTTTTTAAATTTTGTACTAAAAATATTTGCTACTCTGATTTTTTAACAAATTTTTCAGATATCATTTTCCTATAAAATAAAGGAAATAGAGAAACAAGTTGGGAGAATGTTTATAGGAATTATTTCAGATTCTCAAGGAACGCAATGAAGTAATCAGCAATCCATTCAAGTTTTTGAAGCATTGTGATAAGGTTCGAAATGAGTTATATATCATGACTCACTGAAAGTTTGTCTGAATAAGTTCAGATAGTATATAGCGATATATATATAATAAAACTTACTATATGCTACAATAATATGTAATTTTGAATTTCTATAACTTTAATTAACTTATGACTTCTAACAATCTTTTGATAATACTTTTGTGGAGTTCAACCAAAACATTAAAATAAAAATGCCAATCTTCTCAAATCATTTAAATATTTCTAGCTCTGATTATTGAAGATTCTTCACTTCATAGTTTGTGTGTGAGGGTAGGTTGCTATTTCTGTCTTTTTTTGGATTCTTAAAATTACTTTACTTGAAACTTATGAGCCGCTCTGTAGCAAGAGTGATTCGGGAAATATGTATTCTAAATGAAATCTCTTGACTCTTTCATTATAACTGAATTTTATTTTTATGTTTTAAGCAACTGTATTCAACTGTTTGAATACATTCTTTCAGTACTTTTATTCGGCTTTTAAATTTAAATTAAGAATTTGTTTTTTAGCTAGACAGTATTTTTTTTACGTTTTCTCTTCATATTTTTAACTATATATATGTGATTACATATATAATCTTTTTAAAAAACGCTTTTGTGAATGAATAAATATTAAATTTGTTTTTCGCATTTTAATATCAACCTTAAACCTCACATTCTGTTTTTTTAACTTATGGTGATACATCCAGATTCTTATTATTTTTTCTAAGGAAATGTTTGAATTTCTGTATCATATTTTCTCTCCTCTTCTTATTTATGTCGAAAGGTTTTCTTCAATCTATATGACTTTCAGTATAGTGTGTTTTAATGCACTACCATTTATTTTCATTTCTTAATGAATTCTTTCTTTGACATGAGCAGAAAACATATTTTAATAAATTTGTATACTTTAAATAGAGTATGTCTTCAAATAATATTTTACTGAATACCCAATTTAAAACAGGTCCGAGGTTTGATTATCGAGATAGTCAAGGATGACTCAGACTTTCAGCGAGTCGATAAACTGAGTATCAAAAACGCTTGGAATCTAAACACTGGGGGTTATGCGTTAAGCTAGTCACTTAACCGGCACATAGGCTTCATACTTCAAGTACCAAAGTACCAAAGATGCTTCGAAATTAAACACTGGGGGTTATGAGTTAAGCTGGTCACCTAACCAGGACACAGGTTTTGTACTTCAAGTACCAAAATATCAACCAGTACCAAACATTCTAGGAAACTAAACACTGGGTGTTATACGTTAAGCTGGTCACCTAACCAGGAGACAGGCTTCGTACCTCAAGGTCATTGGTCATAGAATCCAAGATCTGGTTAAGGAAAACCAATATGGGCACTGTAGGTCTTGACCCAAAATGGGCTACCGTGCCACAGATTTAGTTTACCCGATTTTAAAAATTATTTGCTTTTTAATGTCAACGAAAATGAAGTTAGGATGAGATAATTACAGTTTTATGATTAATTGCAATTGAGGCAAAATACAGAAAACTAAATAAAAGCAAATACACTTGCATATATAAAGCTTGTACTTTATGTTGTGAACATATATCCCAACCTTAAGTATTTTAATTTATAAACAGTGGATATTTTTTCCTTAATTTCATATTTCATTAATGAATATCACTGTTGTCATTCATTTTTATGCTGTTTAAAGTATATTAAAACACACTGATTGATTGATTAAAATTACAGTTCATACAGTTTATAAACCATTCTGGATTTAATTCTCAATTCCAGATTTGAAACATATAGATTATATATGTTGGAAAACTCAAAATATTATATTAGATCATTAAAATATTGCAATATTTCTATGTCGATAATTGATGCTTAGTATTCAGATATCAAAATATAGAGATTAAAATATCATAAAATCATTAGCTATATTAACAAATTGCTTACTAACTTTACAATGAAGGTAATTTTCTTTGTATATGCATCTAATAAACTATATTACTTTGGTTGCATATATATTGAAGTAACTGATGATGAATTGAATAAAATTTGCTGTGAAATCCAAATGATGATTAGCAATTTCTGATGCGAATTACGTTTATTTATGTCTTAATTTATAGTAGTCTGAATATATATATATATATATATATATATATATATATATATATATATATATATATATATATATATATATATATATATATATATATATATATATATATATATATATATATATATATATATATATATATATATATTCAAATTGATAATTGGTGCCATGCCAACTGCTAGTGAGTGAAACATAACTAGACTTTTGCTTCCACAGAGTCAGATATATAATTAAAGTTAAACACCACATCATGGCTAAGCATTCCTTTCCTTCGGACCATCCTGCCCCAACATTCGAAATCTGAGTGAGCGTTCTCTCTTTCTCCACCTGGGCGGACAGCCAAATTCTCTAGTTGGCAGTCAGAGATCAGGAGGGTGAAATCCTCATCCGTCTTCCTCCGGAGGGATTTAATCTTCCTGCTCCCACCCACGCACTTCTATCATTCCTCCTTACGACCCTTAGCGTGAAATTAACACTTCTGCCGCAACGTTTAATCGTCTTTCCAAAGAGAGGTGCTTTGTTCTCGCCAATGGAGTAACTTTTTTTTTTTTCAAATTTTAGCAAACATCTCACCTCTGGTGAAGCTACAATCGATTTGGCTTATCTTAAGAGGTTTTCTATCACCGCCCCCCATTGCTTCTTCTTGTGTCACGAAGAGAACTTAACTTCATCAATTATAGTTTGACACTTCAGAAACTTTGATGGAAAGCCTGTTGGTTGTGGGATTTTAAAGTAGCATCAGGGGAACAGCGACCTGGTGTTGACCGAATTTTTTTCACAACAGGGAATCTGAGTTGTAAGTGGATTTCAGCTCCTTGTTCAACACATTAAATTGTTTTTTCGTATTTTTGTGCTGACTAGATTCTAAAGACAAACAATGCATTTTTTCAGTACAGAAACACGATCAAATAACTGATGAAATCAGGTTATTGCAATAAAAGTGCAGACATTAATTTGTACTTTTATACATCATTGGATTGTAGAAGTTAGAATTGGCCGAAATCATGGATATTAAGTTACTTTTAACTAACACTGCTAGATACTACAGGCATTATTTTGTTCATACTTTTGTGCTCGCTAGATACTAAAGGCAAACGATGTGTTTTGTCAGTAGAGAAATACGATCAAGTAATTGGTAAAACCAGATTATTATTGTAAGGAAAAGTCTAAATTTTAATTTGTAATTTTATATTTCACTGTAACTAAGGAGTCAGGATTAGGCGAAATCATGGATATTAAGTTACATTAAAATAACACTGCTAGATACTAAAGGCATTATTTTGCTTATATTTTTGTACTCGCTAGATGCTAAAGGCAAAGATTGTGTTTTTCAGTGCAGAAATACGATCAAGTAATTGGTAAAACCAGATTATTGCAACGAAAAGTCTAAATTTTAATTTAAACTTTTATATCCTTGTAACATAGTTAAGGAATGGCTGGAATACATAAAAAAAGAATTAATTTTTCTCATTTTCCCGAGAACTCATCCCGACAGAAATGCATGAAGAAGGCAGAAACGATACATAAATCTTAATAGAGGCTGGAATCAATGTGGTAATCTTCAACACTAATGAAGTTTGTACTAAGCCACGATGATGCTTTAGGATGAATATTTTTAAATAATATTTACGAAAATATATAAAACGATTAAGGAATAAATTTATCGATTTCCTTAATTTAAAAAATTAAATTTGTTTTGTTTACTACTAATAAATTTTTTAAGAATTCATTTGATTTCATTTTTCAAATTGGGTTGAATAAAATTATGTTCTAATGACTCTGCCTGCTGTAAGTTATGAAATATTTAGTGCCTTTTCAGAATTTTAAAATTTTGTCCTATTTTAAATAGAATTAAAGTAAAGTATACTTGTACACAAATTGCACAAAAAGGCA
The DNA here is from genome assembly GCA_030067965.1 of Latrodectus elegans. Classification (NCBI taxonomy): domain Eukaryota; kingdom Metazoa; phylum Arthropoda; class Arachnida; order Araneae; family Theridiidae; genus Latrodectus; species Latrodectus elegans. The sequence continues at coordinate 72,322,153 of CM057821.1, read as the reverse complement.
TAAAGCAATATAAAAAAGAAAAATAATTGAATTTTTAAAGCATTTTTAGAACAATTTCTCAAACTTTAAAATCCCATCCCTTGCTATAAAAAAATTCGGAAGTAGTACGTGTTGTTCGTTAGCGCATTAATTGCTTTTATTTAATTATTCTTTGGAGAAAGAGCTCATTTTTAACTGCTGGAGTTAAAAATTTTTTTATTGAAACTCATTATTCTAAGTTTTTAATGTCTATTATAAACAATGCAAATAAATTTTTGTTCAAAAGATATACTACTTTTTTCTATTATTAAATTGTGCCCATTATTATTTATATTAAATTTATATATTTCAATTTACATCTATGTAAATCTTATTAATTTAGATTAAACATTTATTTTAATACAACTTACTAAACTTAAATGGAAAAATATTTTATATAACTTTAGTAACCAATCAATTTTTTCCAAACTTAACTTTAATATGCTTTCAACACTAAGGCCTTTAGTTCAGAAGTTCGTTAAGATTGCTCCATCCCCCCTCAGTTGAAGGTTTTGTTTTGATTTACTTTTTAGGTCTCAAATGAAGAGCTGTTTGTGAGAAAAAAAATAAAGTGCAGCACAAGGAGAAAGAAACTGCTATAACACCATAGACTATAATGATGGAGATTTTCACACTGGAGTATAATAAATTAAACAAGAATTTCGGAAAATAACTTTAATCTCTTCAATTAAATAATTAAATTATTTTTTATTTAAGATTTTATATGTAGATAGTTTATTAAAAATGATTATATATATATATATATATATATATATATATATATTAATATATATATATATATACCATACATATACATATGAGAATATTTCTAAGATATCTGATAAAAAAGACATGAAAGTTTAGTTAAATAATTGGTTTTAATTCTAATATAAACTTATAGTGGTAAATTTTTTAAAGCAATTCTTTCCTCTTTATGCTTTATGGAATACACATGAATTAGTTTTTTGAAAATATTTTGTATATTTATCCGAGTTTTAATAGTTAAATCCAATAATGACATTTATCATACCTGGCGACTGGAATAAATCCATTCAACTCAAAAATAAAATTACATATTAATCTATATTTATTCTGAATGAGATCGGAAACAGTGATTGTATCGTATATAGAAAAGTAACCTCGAAGTCAAAAATTATTTATATTCTTTTTCATATAATTTACTTGAGTATGAAATTATGACTCTATTACTAATATAAGTAATATTTTTGTAAAATAACAGTGAAAATGGATGAACAACAGTGAAAACAATGAAAATGAAAATGGTACCCTCAAGCAGCTTTACACACGTAATCAGTTCGAAATTTGTAAAGAAAATCTCCTTTCCACAGATAAGATTTCTTTTCAAGAAATTTCGCTGAGAGGAGTAGCATCAGATAATTCGAGAAGCAGTGAGCAAGGCTATACACACTGTCATTGCAAAAGGAAGTGTTCCACAAATACATGCAGTTGTAAAAGCAAAGGCCTCTTGTTCAATTCAAAGTGTCATAATAGTTAAAGTTGTTGCAATAAATAAGATTTGATTCACATAATTTAGTAAGTTTTTTTATTATTATAATTTTATTTTCTCATTTAGAACGTACTGCATAATTAAGTAAGATTTTTTTTAACTTCTATTATTTTCCTTTCTCATTTTGAATCTTACAGTACTGGGGTGGGATTGAACCACAGTTCAAACACGAAGGTCTCTACGAAGATTTCTCCCTACCTGTTACACCTTTTAAAAAATCTCATTTTAAATGTACTGTATAATTGAGTTTTTAACTTCTTTAATATTCCTTTCGCCCTTTGAAAGTACTGTGTGTTTTAAGTTATTAGTTATTCCTCCCAGAAAGAGAATCGAAAAACTTATCTCAACTGAATTACGGAGAAAAATATTTATTACTTGTATTTCACAATTTTTGTGATGACTTTTGGGGAGATTTTTCATTTATTTATAAAATAATTATTCCATTTAGGAATTCTATGCGAACGGAATATTATAATAATTTTAAGAAAAAATTTGGAATAATTTTATATTTCTGAATATTAATCATTTAAAATTTTAATGCATTTCAGATTTCTTCACACTTTATTAGGAATTTTGCATTCCAAAATCTTAAAAATATGTCAAATATTTATTCTCTGACTTAAAAGAAACATAATAATTAGAAAAAATTAAAATGCATTGGATCGAAGCATAATATATTGGTATATAGTATATATATAAAAACTGCTTGCTAATTTTTTTATAAAATATATTTTAAAACAAGTTAAATGATATTTTAGAATAATAACAGAAAATCAATTTTTGATTTCTGGTACATAGACTGCATTTGTTGTAAGTAAGATTTAACTGGAAAACAACTATCCTTTCAAAAAACTAGTTCTATTTGTGTAATTTTTTGTTTTTGGCAGTAAAATTTGGTGATACAGAAGCTTAGTTAACTAACACGTTAATTTATTTAATTTTACATTTATTTTTAATACTGTTCTTCTTAGAAAAGTAGGCATTCTTTCAGCCAACTAACATGATCATATCCTGTTAATTCATATCCTGTTTTCATAATTGTATCATAATATCATATCCTGATTGGTCGGAATACGTGACAGGACTTCCATTCTTAAAGCCCTGATCAAACATTTAAAAAAAAAACCTGGAATTGGTGGTGAAAAGGAATAATTAGCACTAACTCCGCCAATAAATACTCTCAATCAAAATGAAAATGCCAATTTGTTATGTTTTTCGTCCTATATGACATGGCTTTAAAAATATCTTTGAAATTTTTTCTTCAATTAGTTCTCACATTTTAAATTCTGCCATTAAATTTATTTGACTTTCGATTTTAATTTTTTGAAAGCCTACAGTTTTTAATTTTGATTACTTTGAATAAAAACATTTCAGAAAATATTTTTTTGTAATTAAAATCACCCGTTGCACAGTAACATTATAAATATCCATATCAGAGTATTAATTACAAAATATATGACATAAAATCTTTAGAAAACTATTCCTTAATAAAAGAGAGATTTGCCATCACAACGAATTATGTGATAAGTCTAAATATATAAGCGAATCAAATGAAAAAACTACTATAAATTAAAACACGGCATAGCTTTTAAAAATTTCGATTAATTCGGGAAAAAAATGGAGAAAATGACTTGATTATACTTAAGGAAAATCTAAAATCAAAAAATGGTGACTGCTGTTTTTATTTATTTATAGAACACTCTAGACAAGGGGCATTCAAAGACAATGTAAAACTGTATTGTTTTTGATGATGATTAATATTTAAGTAGAAAATATAAATATATCCTTCTATATAAAGAATAAAAATCTAATCTATATTGATTTTTAATAAAATAAAAATTCAAATTTACATTATATAAGATCATTTATTTAATGTTAATTTCATTTCTTTTTATCATATAATTATTTTTATTATATTCGATGACAGATTTGCTTATTAGACAAAGCTTTTATCTTTTGTGTTAAAAGTATTTCAAGTAATGTATTGTGTGTGAGCAAGATAAATATAGTCTTTTATGGATCTGTATGCGACCTATTTATATCTTAATGTGATGACAGCTATTACTCGATGAAAAGATTGTTAGTTGAGGAAAAGAGTTCTAGAAAAAAGAATTTTGGCGAGTTTTTCGAGCAATTTGTCTAGACTAGTTTTATTATTCTTGACAAAAGAATCAGTTTGACATATAAAATTATTAGTTTAGAGTAAATACGTTACATGCTAATTATGTAGTCAGAAATTAATGAAAAAGGTAATGATATTTTAATTCCATTAATTATACTGATTTAAGAAAATATCAAATTCAAAAATTCCCATTATTTTCATTTTAATATAGTTGATAAGAGAGTTACAAGATTTCATATAATTATTATCTTCAGCGAGAATACTTTAAATAATTAAGCTAATCTTGTTAATTAGTTAAAAGAGTTAATTACAAAAAAGTATAAGCTATGTGGATTTCTATAAATATGTATATTTAATAGAAATAAGAGAAATTGTATTTTAAGTTTAATAAACGTTTATAACATATATTATTGTTATATTTAATAATAGTAATATATTTTAAAAAGGTTATAAATATAATTAAAAATAAATAAAACTAATAAATTCTATTAATTATAATTACGTAATATAGTATAAAAATCAATTTTCATAATAATTTTTAAATGATAATTTTACTTTTGTAGGAAAATGTTATGATTTTTTTTACTTTAGGAGTCGCTATAATTTAATATTCCACTATTGTAAGAATATAGAAAGTGATTTCAGTAATGATAAAAACTTTAAAATAATGAGTTCAAAATTTGAAATTTCCAAGACTTATAATTTTACATAAGTCTACGAACAAATGTTTATAATATTTTTCGTAGTTAAATTTATAATCATTGTCTGGTTCTTGATATATATTCTTCTCGTTAACAAAAATTGACCATCAAATGATTTTGTTGTTGTTGTTGCTTATCTCCAAGGGCCTGATGGAGTCAGACTGAATCTAGGAATCCGTTGACTGAGAGGAAATCGATAACAATGAGAGGAGAAGTGTAGATTCCGTCCCATAGTATATTCATACAATTCACGATATGCTCAGAAGAAGCTTGGTGCCCATGGCATTTAGGACAGAGGGGGAAGGTCTTGTTACCCGCTACAAAAGGGAGTCATTTCAGGTGGTCAGACGCGAGATGTGCGAGGCAAGTGCTAGATTTCCTATCACAGGAAAGAGCCAGAGAAAGTCCCGACTTTCTACCCTTGTAGAAGGGGTGAGTCAAAGGTACCTGCCAATCGGTTTTAATCTGGGCTTTTCTCAGGGAAAAGAATTCAAGGTAGGTAAGTGTGGGAAAAGAAGGAGCAGAATGTCCTGAGCCCTCCTTTGCTGAAGTGTCTGCTATTTCATTGCTTCCAATATCCACGTGAGACGAGATCCATTGAAGATAGATATTATGCCGAAGGGAGACAATTTTTAGCTTGTGTGGAAGAGAAAGGCTTGTTTGGTCACCCAAGCAGGTCCAATTTGGTAGATGTTGAATTGAACTACGGCTATCAGTTAATATCCAGGCATCACTATAACTAGTTTCACTCATGATAGATTCCAATTTGATGTTGATGGCTATTAGTTCACTACGAAAGTCCAAACAGAAGTCAAGATTGCGTTGATTAAAGAGAGTGTTTGTCATGAGGAGTCTCGATGAAAATTCCGCTGCCAGTTCGGTGATTTATTTTACTGCAATCAGTGTATGTTCTTGTGTCACTTGGTGGTATATTATTAATGATTTCCATGGCTAGTTGTTTTAGCAATTCAGGTATGAAATCCCTCTTGATGACTGGCGTAGAATGTTCGCAATTGAAGTGAACATTGGAAAGAGCCTCAGCAGGGTTCAGACCGCAGTGAAGGGCATGAGGTTCGACATTGTTCTCGAATCGAATGATATTAAACAAACCAAACCAAATTCAACGCCTAGTGTTCCAAAACTAATTTCTAATGGCTCACAATTACGGTTATACGATACTATATTGAAAAGAAGTAACATTAGATATTCTATAGAAAAATAAAAGTACGCATTTTGTTTTGAAAAAAAGCGAAAATAAACTAAAAAAAGGTAGTAAAATAAATGTGCAATTTCCATTTCATTTAACAGCATGTTAAAAGAAAATTTATTTTAAAGACGCAAATTAATATGGTCAAAGAATATTATTTTTTTGAAATACAATATAATTTATTCTAATAAAGTTAGTTAAATGTTTAACTTTTATATAAGCCGTGATTCAATACTGAAATTTCTGCCATCTCTCGGAGGAGTCTAAAACAAAAGTCATGCTTTCACTTTCATGGTGCTCTGCTTAAGTGAAAGATATACCCTCTTGACTTAAATTCGCATAGCCAACAACAAAGCGAGCTTTGCTTGTCCAAGAGTCATAAGTAATAACAACAACAATTTCTGCGACAAATTTAGCTTTTGTCGTTTGATGAGTAAATCCAATTCCAGTAAATTTAAGATTCATATATGATGTCGAAACACAATATCTCTTTCCTGCTCTTATCAGCTGCATTTGCTTTGATACATTTCACTGTATTTCAATTGGTATATTGAAGTATATATGCAATGTAAAAATTTAGAGAGGATTTAAACTTTTAAGAAACACATTGCTGAAAAATGTAATTTTAAACTAACTAATTTTTTCATCTTTAGGAATTGAAAAGAAAAATATAAGTTCTAATATAATGACATGAATAGTTTTATTAAATTAGATCATGATTTTGACAGAATAGTTTATTTATACCAATTCATTATATATATATATATATATATATGTGTGTGTGTGTGTGTGTGTGTGTGTGTGTGTGTGTGTGTGTGTGTGTGTGTGTGTGTGTGTGTGTGTGTATAAAATCCCGGTGCCTTAGTAGCAGCACTTCACGCTTAAAAGGCACAGATTTGATTCTCGAGCCGGGCAAGGTTGACTCAGCCTTTTATCCCTTCAGTGCGTTGATAAACTGAGTACCAAAAGCATGCTTGGAAACTAAACACAGGTGGTTTTACGTTAGGCTGAGAGCTTAATTGGGACATATGCTGTATGCTTCACAACCCTGGGCCGTCGGTCATGAAAATTGTTATGCGCACTGTAGGCCTTGACCCGCATGGGCTGTCATGCCACGGAGTTTAGTAGCTTATATATATATATATATATATATATATATATATTTGTATAGATGTGACTTGGTTACAATTCTTTTTGTCAAAGTAATGTAGTTATTTGAAAGAAATGCTTCATAGTATTAAATTGGAAATGAAATTAGTTGAAGAAATGCAGCTGTTTAATATTGGAAGTTAGTTTTATCTTCAACATAAAGGAAATAGTTTTCATCACCTTTGTTAGATTTACAGTTCAAAAAATATCAGTATATGTGAGTAACTTCCTCAATTAATATGTCAGACGAATTCTTGTCTGAAGTTGACTTGACTATGTCTAGGTTTGATTATCAATTACATTGACTATGGCTATGATTGATTATCAATTGAATGGACTATGACTATGATTGACAATCAATTCAATTGACTATGTTGGTTTTTGCTATTGGAGTAAATTTATACGTTCATATATTAATTTAAAATCATAATAAACATGTTTATGAAACTGTGCATATGATCCACGAACAATGTTCGCTTCAATAACGGAGAAGTTTTTATTTATTTTTTTTTTAAAAATTAACATCTATTCGTAATTATTTACGATACAAAAAATATATACTAGATTGATATTCCTCTGTTTCTACATTGCAATATAATTTATTATAAAAATAACAATATTTATTATTTTTAAATTTAAAAAAAAATTATTGTTTTCGCCAACATTATGAATACGTTTTCAGTTTAGTTAATATGCCGACTGAAAAAGTTTTTAACATAGGCAAAATTATTTTCAGTATTTAATAACTTTATAAATATACATTTTAAAAGCGTTTCACATATAATTCGATTCGTTTTAAACTGATGCCTATGAAAAATTTAATTCCGTGCTCCAAACTGTGTCTCAATCAAATTAATAAATAACTTTAAAAATAGCCATAATCTTTATTTTCTCAAATATTAAAGCTTTTTGTCAAAGTTTGGTACACATTTTCCATCGGGAACCACTGCCGATGAGCACCAGCTGAATGGCGACCGCTATAGTGTTTCATTCAACGCATCGCAGCTTCGAATATTCCCTAAAGGAAGGAAATTTGTAGGGATTTCGAGTCAAATTTAAAATTTTGATATTATGATCTAATCACACATAGATCTCGTGTGCAAAAATGACCATCAGGCCACAAACCTAACCCTTTGAGATTTATAAATTTTTGTATCAATCAAGACTTTAATACCAAGTATACTGAAGACTGAGAAAAATTTAAAATTATTCTTAACTAATATTCATATTTTTTTTTCAAAAATATTTTAAAACTAACTTTCTGAAAGAAAACTTTATTCGTTGTTTGGACACCTGAAAAGAATTTAGGGAGAATAAATACACCCAATTTTATTTTTCTTGGAAACGTAAGATTTTTATATGACAACACCGTTTTCTTTGCAATTCATCAGAAGCGCTTAGTGATTACAGCGACCTCCCACCGAGGAATGCTGCCCAAGAAGGTATTCCTTCTGTAGCATTTTCCTAGAAAAAATACTTAAGTTGAAATGATTCAGTGAGATCCAAAGCAATGTTCCAAGTGCGTTATGCGGAACAGGAAAATCAGTAATCGGCAATCCAGTTTCTCTCTAAAGAAATGGGACTTCTACCTCTCTTTCCCAGAAACTCCGTTTCCCGAAGGAGAAATACTGACAAACCTAAACTGAAAACACAAAGACGATATCCCCAAAAGCATAAGAGAATGACAATTTCCAGGGGAAGAAAAGTAAATATTAACATAATTTTTGTTCCGTGCCCAAATCAGTGACAAATAATGCTTGTTTTTTATTTGGTACTTCTGAAAGCTTCTGTGGAAGAAATGAAAGTATTTAGATGAGGAAATGAGTTAGAAAGAAACATCAAAATGTTTCTTATACTTTTAATGTGTTTATATATATATCTTTTATAACTACCGTCACTTGATGTCGAACTCTTCTTCTCAGCTTCATTTACCTCTCCGAATCCTTTCTGGATACGAAAGATTTGGATGAGCAATTGATCTGGAAATGCAGAAAGAAAGGACTACGAAATGCAGAAACAGATAATAGAATATTCATGCCCAAACTGGGATTCGAACCAGGGAATCACAGCTTAAGAGACAGGTACACTAATTACACAGCCAGCACTCGACGATATTAAAGTTATTTTAATTCCTTTAAAGCCTTCTATTCGGCACATTAAAACCTGCTTTGAAAAGCTGATGATTATGCATTTCTTTAATTTATGATAGATAAAAAGAAATCTTTAAATTCTTGTTTAATTACTTTTATTTATTTTTTGTTTAACATTTTGATTAGGATTTTACGTTGCAAATATTAAATTTTACATAATAATAAAATAAAAAATATATAAATAATTGTTGAAATGAAAATAAAAGGTTATCGTGAAATATGTATGAAAGGCAATGAGTATCGTCTTCTTAAGTGTAAGCACCTCATTTACACGAGACCATCACAATCTGATATTTTTCACAGTTCATCACCCTGCTCAAAGAAAAATAACAGAAACGCAGTTTTTGGAAAGTTTGAATAAAACTCACATAGGATTCCCAAATCGAATTCAGTGTTCACTATAGTCTCAAAGACCCACACACAGGGATTTTGTCACCAAAAACATAATATACGAATATAAACTAATAATTGTGAGAAAAAACAAACAAAACAAAAACAATATTCCATAATATTGTTACGGGCGGTATTTTTATGCCGCCTTCTCTACTTTCTTTTACAATTGTGAAGCAAATCATAACAATCAAAAGTATTTTGCCTATATATTTTAATAAATCAAAGATATTATTTTATTTTAAAATAAAAAATTGATATCTCAATAAATCATACCTATAATGGACAAAATTCAAATAGCTAGTGAATTTCACGTTTTGTTTAGTCAGCTATATACCATTTGAGTTTATACTATTTTTAAGCCAAAAAGAAAAATGCTTTTTAGATAATATTTGAAGGATACTCGTAAGTGTAGTAAATATCAAAATAAGAAATATGGCCCTTCAAAGAAAAGGAAAAGGGAGCTAATGCATTTTTTTTAAGAAAAAAAAGAGGCGGAAATAAATCAACATATCCAGACATACACCGCAATCGATAGGAAAGGATTGAATCTGAATCAAGCTTGCTTTCAACGCAGGAAAAGAATTATTGCAAGACCGAAGGCAACCAGAAACACTACTGAAAAAAATTAAATGTAGAATTAAACCGTCAATTCATTTTTTGAAAAATAAACATAATTTATTTATCAAAAATGAATATTAAAACAATGACAAATGCTATTTGCTATAATTTTTGAAAATAAAACGAAAATTAAGAATCTTGTTGACGATATTTGATTCCTCAACTGTATTTTTCTGATTCTTGAAAATTTAACATCTTTATGTATTATTTTTTTCTGAAACTTTAAATTCTGTGTGAGTATAGTTTTAATCATTTGGTGATTATCTTATTGTTAATAAATTTTCTCACAAGTGTATAGATATAAATTTATTACATTTTCAAGGGAAATATTTAGCATGTTATAATTATATTGCACTTAAATAAATATAATTTTGAATATATTTTAAAATTACTCCATTTACATGGAATATTTTTAAATATATATTCAATTTAAATGTAGTATTCCATATACATGCGAACCGATATATATATATATATATATATATATATATAGATATAGATATATATATATATATATATATATATATATGTATGTATGTATACAAGGGTCACTCTGAAATTTTGAGATACAACTAGGTTTTTATAGTTAAGTTTCTAAGTTATACTTACAAAAAAATTTAAGGTGTGTTCAAAGTATTCTCCTCCAGCATCTATGCACTTTTGTAGACGAATTTTCCACAGATTAAATGCCTGGAGCCATTCATTTCTTGGAATAGATGAAAAAATGTTCTTATAGCCCCATCAATCTGCTCTTCTGAATGAAAAGGACGTCCACGTAAGTTCTTTTTTAGATTAAAGAATAACCAAAAGTCGTCCATAGCTAGATCAGGTGAATACGGCGGATGTTTTACCACTTTAATTTGTTTTTGTTTAAGAAAATCAACTGTTAATCTGGCTGTATGTGAAGATGCATTGTCATTGTGAAGCATTAGTCCCCTAACATTCAGTTCTTGTAGAATTTCTGAAAGACATTTAGCGGTATACCAGTTTGCTGTTACTGTCTTCTGTCCTTCCAACTTCATGGCTTTGACCAATCCCGTACTTCTGAAGAAAACGGCATACATCACTTTTTCAGTGCACGTTGTTCTTTCACCATTGTCGGCGTGGGAACATCTTCAAAGACCCATACTTTGCTTTCTTGACCTGTTGGAACGTTAAAAAACGGTATGTACGTTTCATCAACTGTTGCAATTTTAGAAATGATGCGGTGGTCAACATCATTTCGCAATTTAAAAGTTTTTTTTTTTTACTAATTTTGACACGCTCTTCTTTCTGGTGCTCAGTTAGATTTTGGGGAATACAACGGCAAACTACTTTTTTCATATGTAATTCTTCATGAATGATTTTGTGTATGGCTGCGGATCCAATGTTAATTTCCTTCTGTATCATTTTCATGTACTGCGATTATCATGCATTATGATTTTTCGTATTGCAGACACATTGTCCGGGATTACTGCCGACGGCGTCCTTCCTGTTCACCCTGAAGAAAATTGCAACCACTTCTAAATTCTCTAAATCATCTGAATACAGTAGCACGAGCTGGAGATTCATCACCAAATTCTAATTGCAACCGTTGAACGCATTCTTCTTGATTTAATCCTGTTTTAAAATCGTAGAAAATCAAAGCGCGAAAATGTTCTCGCGTCAACTCCATATTCTCTTCTGTTTAAAATTTATTCTACGCTAAACAAGTTGAAGTAAGTCAGTAAAAAATCGTCTTCTGTGTTAAAATGCTTTGTATTTTAAAATTAAACCGTTATTTTCAGTTTGTAAATTCTCGACTGCGCGTATCTCAAAAATTTCAGAGTAACCCTCGTATATATATATATATATATATATATATATATATATATATATATATATATATATATATATATATATATATATATATATATTACTCTTAAATGTGTGAATTCAAGTATTTAATCAATTCGCAAAATTAAAATATTATGTAAATTTTTACTTAATATTTTTAGAGTTATTAATTTAAATCAAATACTTTTTCTAGTTTATTAGAAACACGAATGAAAATAAAATAAAATTACTCGAAACAGTAATTTAAATCCCTTTAAAAGAGAATTTGTCAAATTCTTGATTATGTAATGAAACTTGATTTTAACTAAATATAATTTCTTACTAAGAAATTTACAAGTTACAAATATTTATATGATTTCTGGATAAGATGTTTTATCTAACAATTCAAAAGTCATTTCAGGTTTATCATGTAGATTGTCTTAATTAATGTAATAAAGTAGAAATATGTTTATCTCAGTTAAAAAATATTCTTTTTGAAATAATTTCTAACACAAAAATTAATTTTACATAGTTAATATTATTAATATTTTATATTGAAAATAATTCTGACATATTTGCATTACTGCTGTAGCTGCTTTATTTTAGTTTCATGTTTTGTCTCTTTTCGTTTTGTATTCTTTAAATGTTTCCCTCTCCTGTGTGTAGCATATATATATATATATATATATATATAAATATATATATATATATATATATATATATATATATATATATCAGTATAAACATTTTAAGGTAAACTTAAGGGCGTATTGAGATCAATATAAATTATTTTCAATTTATTAGTTTGGTTATTAAAAGGATTTTGTGTGTAGTAGTGTGAGCGAATATATTATTTTTGTAATTAAGTATTTTTTAAGACAGGTATGATCTTAAATCTTAGCCATGTGCATATTTTATTTGATATTTATTGTGATAATATTTATAATTTTATTGACATTTAATGATATTTCTTGAAATATTATTTCAACTAAGCAGGAAAGCTCATCACGCTAGAAATGTATAAAACTAAAATTTTAACATATACTTATACCACTTTAATTTATATTTTACTTAATTTATATTTTAGTTTCTGTTTATTTCATTATGGATTTGGTAATAAAGATTTCATAAGTTGGTTACAATTAACAATTTCATTTTGTTGACTAGATAAATTTTATGTCTTCTTAGATCACATTTTTTATAAATATATTTAACAATTAAAAAATTGTATTCTGGTTTGCTGGATTTTAATTATGGATTTACTGATCGTGATGTCACAAAATTTGGCAACCAATATCTAGAGCAATAATATGTAACAATCTTGAATTCTATATTCCTATTGAACAAGCATTTACATCCAACTTGAACTCCATATTCTTCTGGAGCAATCATTCGCATGCATTTTAAATTCTTTATTTTCTAAAGCAATCATTTGCATCGATTTTTAACGCTATTGTTGACTTATTTAAATGCTAATTTAAAATGTCATCAGACATAGATTATTATTTCATAACATTTTGTTATACAAGAGTTACTATGGAATTTTTGAGATACGCACAGACGAGAATTTACAAAATAAAAATAACGGTTTGATTTTAAAACACAAAGTATTTTAACACAGAAAACGATTTTTTACTGACTTACTTCAGCTTGTTTAGCGTAGAGTAAATTTTAAACAGAAGAGAAAATGGAGTTGACGCGAGAACATTTTCGGCCAAATCAGGGCTGTACGGCGGGTGACCCATCAGTTCGATCTTTCGCACCGTCAGAAATGCCTTTGTTTGAGTCGATGTGTGAGAGCTCGCATTGTCATGATGAAGAATGATTCGCCTGTTCTTCTGCTTTTTTCGAATTTCTCCGATGACTTCTGGCAAACAAATGGTCGTGTACCATTCAGAATTGACCGTCCTGCGTTGCTCTAACGCCACTGTTGCCACATGACCATTAATGCCGAAGAAACAGGCAATCATTTGTTTCGATGTGCTTCTTCCTCGAACAACTTTTGTTGGTTTTGCCTCGTCTTGGAAGACCCATACAGTTGATTGCTGTTTTGTTTCCGGCTCATATGCATAGATCCATGATTCGTCACCTGTGTAGATGTTATACACAGCCTTTGATGAACCTTGAATGTATTTTTCCAACATTTCCTTGCACCAATCGACACGAGCCTTTTTTTTGAGCGTTTGTCAGATTATGCGGGATCCAACGCGAACAAATTTTTTTTACGCTCAAATGTTCATGCAATATTTTATTGATGCTAGTCATACTAATGTCCAAAGACGCCTCTATCTCACGGTATGTCACATGACGATCTTGCTTTATCAGTTCACGCACAGCATTGATCTTTTCTGGCACAACAACGGATTTTGGATGACCTGCACGGGATTCGTCCTGGATCGAACATCGACCACGATTAAATTCGTTATACCAATTTTTTACAGTGCTGTAGGATGGCGCTTTATCGCTGTATAAAGAATTAAGTTCATCGAAGCACTCTTGTCTTGTCAATCCACGTCGAAAGTTATGAAAAATAATGGCACGAAAATGTTCACGATTCAATTCCATTTTTTGACAGAGAAGAACTTTTCAATTTACTGTCAACAACACAAATAAAGCTATAATGGTAAATCGTCTGCTGAATTTATGTTTAAAAATATCAAACTTTCGATTAAAATCGTCTTCGGTCGCCTAGCAACATTTACTGTTGCCAAGGCCAGAAATATAAATAGCAACCCTCGTCGTGCTATGATTTTCTACGATTTTAAAGCATGATTAAATCAAGAAGAATGCGATCAACGGTTGCAATTAGCATTTGGTGATGAATCTCCTGCTCGTGCTACTGTATTTTGATGGTTTACAGAATTTAGAAGAGGTCGCAGTTTTCTTCAGGATGAAGAACACACAGAAAAGCCGCCGTAGGCAGTATTCCCGGATAATGTGTCTGCCTTAAGAAAAATGTTAATGGATGATAATCGCTGTACCTATCAAATGATGCAGAAGGAACTTAAAATTGGATCCGCAGCCATACATAAAATTATTCATGAATTACATATGAGAAAAGTAGTTTGCGGTTATGCTCCTCATAATCTAAATGATACCAAAAAGAGGAGCGCGTGAGAATTAGTAAAGAAACTCTTAAATTGCTAAATGATGGTGGCCACCGCATCATTTCTAAAATTGTAACAGGTGATGAAACGTACATACCGTTTTTTGACGTTCCAATACGTCAAGAAAGCAAAGTATGGGTCTTTGAAGATGATCCCACGCCGACAATGGTGAAAAAACAACGCGCACTGAAAAAAGTGATGCATGCCGTTTTCTTCAGAAGTACGGGATTGGTCAAAGCCATCAAGTTGGAAGGACAGAAGACAGTAACAGCAAACTGGTATACCACTAAATGTCTTCCAGAAATTCTACAAGAACTGAATGTTAGGAGACTAATGCTTCACAATGACAGTGCATCTTCACATACAGCCGAAATAACAATCGAGTTTCTTAAACAGAAACAAATTAAAGTGAGCGAACATCCGCCGAATTCGCCTGATCTAGCTTTGTGCCATTTTTGGTTCTTCTTTAATCTAAAAAAGAACTTACTCGGACGTCGTTTTCATTCAGAAGAAGAGATTCATGTGGCTATAAATGCATTTTTCCCCCTCTATTCCAAGATTTGAATGGCTTGAGGCGTTTAATCTGTGGAAAATTCGTCTACAAATGTGCATTGATGCTGGAGGAGACTACTTTGAACACAGCTTAAATTTTATAAGTATAACTTTAAAAACCTAGTTGTATCTAAAAAATTTCAGAGTGACCCAAGTTATTAACGAATCTTAAATTCCGTTATTACACAGATAAGCGTATATCAAGTGGCACTAAAGATTATTCCAATAGTATTTAAAAGGGTCCGAAATTAAATAAACGTATATCCACTGAAACAAACAATTTTATTATGTGTTAATCATTATTAAAATTTTTACGAAAGAATTCTTCTTCAAAATTCAGTCCATTTTGTTTTTATTGTTTTCAAAATTTTCAAATTCAATTTTCGGACATCTTGTCCTTTGTATTAAAACATTCAGATATTTTAAGTAATGTAGTTATTTTAAGTAAGATTTCGAGGATTTGAATATCTCTTTTTATATCATCAACTCTCTTCGTTATTTCGTGCATTATTTATAACCAAATGTGAGAAAAACATTCAGTCCTATTGAAAAGATTATTAATGGAGAAGAAGTATTCAAAAGAAAGACTAATGGAGACTTTTTGGGCATAGATTATTTTTGAGGTTTGCAATCCACTTTAAATTGCAGATGCAGACTGATTAGCCCTGCACGAAAACTAACTGTTGAGAGTTAATAATCCTGAAGTCATAATCTTTGTGTAATTGTTGATGGTACAATAAAGATATGAGAAGGGTTAGGTTTTAAATCTTTTTATATTCATCAATATTTTCTAAAGGTAAAGTACCATATTTATTTTTAATTTTTCAATATTTTCATAGAGATTTTGCTATAGTTTTTATAAAATTAAATAATAATATTTACTTATTTTCAATTTTTGAACTGCTAGTGTTTTCGCTCACTGCAGTGAGTATGTTTTGTCAATATAATCCAATATTTCTTATCAGAAATACGTCCCATTGCGGATGAAGTAAGGAACAGCAATTTCAATAATCAATAATTTCATCGAAATAGAAAATATTGCTATATTTTTTTTATGAAATTATTATTAAGTTATAGATTAGGTTTTATTAAGATTGAAATTATTAAGTTATAAAAAATATAAAGAAGAAAGTATTAAGCATTCAGATACTAATTTCCATATAAGATTTTCAATGAAATTATTAAACTATTAAGTTATGATTCTCATATCGTTCAATTTTACTTTTAGTTTCATGTTAGCTCAGACTTTATTGGTGATGCAAAATAACTTTTAAGGCAGAAATTTGTAAAAAAAAAACAGTTATTAAATATCGTTATTTTTACATGTCACAGTTTTTTCGAAAGGTATGGAACGCGTTTTTCATGGAGAGTTCAAAGGTCGTATGTTAGGTCCATCAAAATTTATTAATTTTAATAAAAAACCAAGCTTGAATAACGGGATCTTTTATTACTGAGTGACTCTGAAATCATCTAAAAATTTAAAAACATTTCAAAACAAACATGCATAATTTTCTTCCGAAAGATTTAAAAACCTCATTTCAAAAGGGAGAAATATTCTCGTTTACTAAACACTTAAGAAATGTTGAGTACAATAATCGGAGTGAAAAATTTTATTTTTATTTTATCACACACACACAGAAATGAAATATTTATATATGACATTATCGTTTTCTTAGCAATTTATCAGAATAGCTTAGCAAGTAGAGAACTCTCTAAGCGAACAGACCTAAGAAAGAATTTCTTCATTCCCTTCTCGCAAATAAAATAATATAAAAAAATGCATTAGTTGAAATGATTCTTGAAAGTTAGTCCCAGTGAGATCCAAAGCAATATTCCAAGAGAGAAAATGTGGAACAGGAAAACAGTAATTGACAATCCAGCTTCTCTCTGGAGGAATGGGACTTCCACCTCTCTTCCTCGGAAACTCCAAATCTCGGAGGAGACTTCTTTAAATTGAAAATACAAAGGCGATATCTGGAGAATGACAGTTTCCAAAGGAAGAAAGGTAAATATTAAAATAATTTGTCTTCAGTGGTCAATGAAGTGATGAAAAGATATTAGTTTTTTACTTGCTACTTCAAAAAACTTCTCAGAATGAAATGAAAGAATGTATATATATATATATATATATATATATATATATATATATATATATATATATATATATATATATATATATATATATATATATATATATATATATATATATATATATGTATATATATATGACGTTTCGTAAATACGTCTTTGAAATCATGACACTATTTAATATTTTCTCAATTTATAAATGCTAGCTAAATTTGTTTTTTGTTTTTTATTAATTTTAATAGTGAATAAAAATTTTTTTAACAATTTTAAATGAAAATCTCAATAACTTTTTTTAAATATTAATTAAATTTTTTTTTAAATTGCTGGTAAAATGTTAGGAATTCGCAATCTTTAGTAATGGTATTATAAAAGTGTTATCAAAACAGTGTTATGTGTTAAACAGGAAATAAAAAAAAATTGTGCTATTTTCATGTCTTTTAAACAGCAAGATCTAGATAATTGATACGCAATACAATTTCGGCTAATTATTAAAGAACACGATTATGTTGAACATCTATCTGTTAACTTATAAATAGGAGTTACGGAATTTGACTTATTATGTGTAATATGATACACACAGTATATTTTATTCTCATTTGGGTATAATATATTATTTGCTTGCTGATAGCGGCTTATAGACATATTATATTATAAAATATAATATGTCTCTTTGCTGTAGAGGAAATTACAGGAACCGACTATTAAAATAAGATTATTAATCATAATCATTTTAGTATTATTTTTTTCATAGTTTCAAATGTGCAATTTTTACATTTATTTGTCAGATTAATGTTTATTTTTGAGAACTCATCAAAAAGAAAATCAGCATTTTGTATGAAGAGGAGAAAATTGCTTATTTTAGAAGCTATAAAATGTTACTTTACCCATTTGCATAAAATTAAATATAAAAGTTAAGAATATTAAAACCAGATGATTATATGTCTTACTCCATTAAATTTTAAAAGGAAAAATTTCATTTAATTTCATGTAATCAAAAATTTTTGCATTCAATTCCCGATAACTCTGAAATATAATTGCTATTAGAAATTGCTGTGTAGGCAATAATTATATATAGAACGAGAGTATAAAAATATTTTTTTATATTTCTCATAAACTTGTTCTTAAATACCTAACTTTATCCCTTTTATTTTAAAGGACAATTAAACATACGTTGTATGGAGTAATGGGGAAAATTATTAGTTAATGTTCAACAAAATTTACTATAAACTTAAGTCTTAAATTCTTTTAACATATATGTTCAGACATTATTAATGTTCTTAATATATAAAGGTTAAAAATAGTTTTAAATATTTTTTTTATTAAATGTTCTATCATGAACTGTAAATATTAATTTTCAGAATTTTCTTCTCGGCCGCTGATTTAGTTGCGGTATGGTTGCTTAGGGCAATCATTATATATCGGTAGGGAGTTCGAATCCCGACTCAACCGATGGTACATCTTGTTCTCTAACGACGTCTTTGCCATGTAAAATATGTCGTAGCTGCAATGTTCCATTTTTGAAATAATACGTCTTGGGGAATCAGGCCAATTCTGGGGGTCTTCTGATTTTTCTCTGTTTCTAATTATTATGAAGGCCCTCTTTTGGTAGCACATCCACTTGATGACACACCAATGAGACGCCATCACTCCCACCCCTTGTAGTGCTGAAAGGAGAAATCCTAGAAGCCAGTGTTTACACGACAGCAACATAATGTACTATTATTCAACTATGTAAAAACACACAATATAAAATTTGAGATAAACGATATAAATTTGTATAAGCTGTTTGAGTAAAAGTTGCTAAAACAGTTAATTATAAATTGTAATTAAACTGTTTAATCATGGGAACTTTTTAGTAATTAAAGTTGATTATTTAATTTAAACTAAATCTTAATTTCATAAGAAAGAATACTAAATGGAACATAAAACCGCTTTGCTTTAAAATAAATAAATTAACAATCTATGCTATGTGTTTCTTTTTCGTTTGTTATTTGAATAATTCTGCATTATTTACAAATATTCTTCTGAATAAATTTTACCTTAAGAACCAGCAAACGACATTTTCAGACATCAGAATTATTATAAAAAGATTATGTTTCGAAAATTTACTGTAAAAATTAATTTTCTTACATATTTCACATTGAGTTCAATTTTGTATTAAAATAAAATTTCAACTTGAGAAAATATTGAATTCTTCTTTATGATTGCACATTTATATTAAATTGAAGAAAATACTTTTTTCTTTACTAATTTTAAACTTCGACATCCCGTATTCCATTTATATATTTCAATCAAAGTGAGCGTAAGATTATTGAGCAGAAAAAGAAACAAATTAAATGTAATTTCCCTTAGTTGTTCCGAAAGCAAAAAGTAGATCTACTTTCTAGCGTTTTCAAATGGATGCAAAAGGAAAGAATAAAATATAATCCATTCTCTATGTATTTAAGGAGAAACGAAAATATTATTTTATATTTTAAAATAAATCATTGAAGATCTCAATAAATCACACTTATAACTGCCAAAGTCCGAATAGTCAGTGAATGGAAATTTTTGTTTAGTCTGCAATATACCATTTGAGTTTATGGTATTTTTAAATCAAGAAAGGCTTTTAGATAATCTTTAAGGGATACTTGAGGGTGGTGCACATATCCAAAAATGATATATTGTAACCCCCCCCCACCCAAAAAAGAAAAGAATGCTAATGTATTTTTTTTTTAAATTGACGCCAATAAATCAAGATATCCGTACAGAGTTAGCTATTGGTAATAAAGCACTAAAGCTAAGCCAACAATTTCGCTTTCAGCCCAGTAAAGAAATTATTGTAATGCATGGGAAATGCTGTCAAAAAATAATAAGAAAAATTCAATTGTGGTTTCAAATAGCCTGTATTTATCATAGAAGGAATAAAAAGTGTTTGAGACATTCTTTTGTGCTTTTATTTATCAAATGAAAAACAAAAATTAATACCATTTTTGATAATATGTAATTTATAGACTTCTCACATTTGATGAATCATAGCATACCAACACTATGATACATTATTTGTATAAAGTTTAAAATTCTGAACATAATTGTTAGTTATTAGAGTAAATAGGCTTACATGCTAATATTTCTTTTTGATTTCATTACAGCTTTATATTCCCAAGCCGGATTTATAGCATGCTACATATGTTATATTTAGATTTAGTGCTATAAAATATTAAAAAAAATTGGGATAATGTCTAAGAATCCTGCATAGGTACATTCGAAATTAATTTTAAAAATGCTATGATTACATTTCATTTTTAGGCTTGATAATAACTTGTACTGATAGGAATATTAAAGAATATGGTGTTTTAAAAATACATTCATTTATTCTTTTTTTATGAGATTTTAATACATATGTATTAGAATATTTAAATATTTTACAAGGATTGAGATGCCAAATTTCAATTTTATTTTTTTTAGTCCATATACACTAAATCTATTAAAATTACTTTGTACTTGAATGAAAATAATATAATGTACTGCAAATAGAGGTTCTTTATATACTTGAAAAATTATATTATGGCCTCATATTGTACTGATACTTACTCTCAAATAAATACATTTTTGTAAGTTCTAATAAAGTATAATTTAATACACTTACTTATAAAGTACAATGTTTAAGGCATCATTTGGATTTCAAAACAAAAATGCTGTATTTATTAAATTGAGAGGCAAACTTAATTTTAATTAAATTTCTGCATATAGGAATATGATAAATTAAATCAAAATTACTTTTTACTGAAACAATTAACGGAGAATTTTTCTCCCACAAAAATTAAATCGTCTAATCTGCTCAATTTATTAGCCTACTGAAAGGATACATTTCTCAGAGGACCTTTTCCAGCGCGAGGATCGAACACAGGACCTATGTTTTAGGTGCACGAAGTAATTCCACTAAGTCAACGACCTTCCTAATAAGAATTTACTCACGAAAATATTTAAGTTTCTTTTTAACTTTCATGAATCAATTAGAATAAACAAAACAAAAAAAAATCAAAATTTACATGTTTATAAAGTTTTTACTTACGTCAGCAGGAAACAATTATTTAAAAAGTTCTTTTTACTCTTTTTTCTACAAAATTCAATCTTTGATAATTAGTACAATTTAACCAGCGAATTTGATTTAATGATAAGCATTTAAGATAACACCGAATTTCTTTCGCAATTAGCATCCTTCATTTTATCTGATTATGAATAATCTGTTTTTAATTGCTCCAAAAAGTTACATCATATATTTTTCTCCTCTTTTTTTTCGTTTTTGAATACTTCTCCTAAATGATGCTTCTCAAGTTTGCGTGGAGGAAATGTTGATGGTACCCTTCCTCTTTTGATGTGGAAGCGTTACCAACTTCATTTCCCGTTCTTACAAATCTTTTGATACATTTTCTATTCATCGAAATTCAAACGATTTTTTTTTTAATCTAGTTACTTTTTTCTGTTTCCAGATAGATTTAGAAAAATGGAGAAAGTTGGCTCTCGTTCAGAAATCCAGAACACATTATTTCGCAGTATGATAACCATGTTTCATGTCTCGTCTTTCAAATGAATTTTTGCTCAACCATACTTTTTATAAGAACATTCAAAAACCATTGACGTCTTTTTGTCGCTTTTGGTGTGACTTTATGTGGTTTAGGAACATGACGTATTTCATTTTAAATATTATAGATGCAGTAGAACAGCTACTTCTTTCATTTTTGTATAATTAATTGTTTTATTTTTAATAGTATTATAGATTATTTAGTATTGATTTATGAAAAGTGCATAAATTTACTTTTTGTGTTCAGTGCAGAGAATGAGTGACGTACACCGACTAATAATACCTATCTTACCAATTAATATTTATTGTTTCTTGGCATTACTTTAGAATAGGTGGATAGATAGCGATGTAAAAGAGGCCCGGTATTTACCTTATGGTCTTGGTATGATGGATTATACAACAGCTGTGCCGTTGAATGTTGTGGGAGTTTTGAATTACGCTTAAAATGTAAAATCTGACAGAGCCTTATTGAATTATATGCAACTTAATCTATTAATGTTTACACATTTCAACTCAAAATATAAAGCAGATAGTGACTTATCGGTCAATGGTAGTAGAAAGATATTCAGAGATAATGGTCATAGATTCAATACTAGCACTTGTTAAACAATGGAGGATGGAGATGTTTTCCCATATTCCCTTTATCATCTTTTGGTATAGCTGCTTGAAATGTAATTATATTTATTCTTTTGGCAACACGTGGATATGTATGATGAAGTAAATGTGCGATCTATTATGTATGATAAAACTTTCTGCAAAAGTACTTTACCCGATGTAAGTTAAATAACTTTGCAACAGTCGGCCACAAGTTGGAGGATTATGCATTTTCAAAATTGATAAGGGCGTGATTGGGTTCAGATTTTCCTAGTAAGTGTATAATAGTAACATGCAACATTTAGTTAACAAATGACTCTCATTTAAGTTATAATAAACATTTTTGGATTAAGTATTTTCTTCTTGTAAGATAAAATTAATGCATTTCAAAAAATATATTAAATTCAAATTGTTTTTAATAATGTTTCAGAAAAGATATATTATTTTCATAAGCTAATGATGATGGAAATAAAATTAAATTATCATGATCAAAATTTAGAAATAAATCAATAACTTTACGTTTAGCAAACTGCATTAAGTAGAGACTAAAAGTGTTATTTTAAAGTTACTTTTTTAGTTATGTGTGTGTTTTATCCCGTCCAATTAATTGATTAAAATGTATTAGTCAATAGAGATTTTAAAAAGCATGCATTCCTTTAGCTAAATATCAAATGAATTTTTATTGTATTAGATGCAAACTTTGCAGTGATTCTGAATTCAAGTTAAGCATTAACTACAGTAAAAGTGACCCTTGCCCCATGCGATCTTACAATGACAAATCAAACCATAACTACAGCTCTAGATTATAATACTTGGTATCATTTCGTTCGATTGTACGGCACACGAAAAAATAATTCTGTCATAATAAAAAAGTAATTGCTTAGAATATCCATCTAATAAGTAATTTTAGTAAATGAACTGATTTTCAATTTAAGCTTTCTTAACTATCAATGTCTGATAGTTTAAGATTCGGTGCACCGTCCAGTTGAAGTTGTCCCAACAGATGGCAAGCTCTTCCATGATCTTATGGTGACACAATAGCATATCAGGAAACAATGAAGTGTGGGAGAAGGGGTTAATAATTACGTAGCGTATAAAATGATTGACATAGTCATGAGATCAGTATTATGGACATCATAACCTTATCCAAGGATAATAATTATCTGTCGGTCCTTAGGCGAGCACAATCGGCCTAGAACAAATAGAGCAAATATTTTCCTTCCTCTTGGTCAAACAGGGGGAAGAGGATGAAATGTTATTCAATGATGAGAATAAGCGTTTTCCTCATATTTCAACAATGATCTTATGAATTTATTATTGTCATTTCTTCTTCTTTACTCAATTAATTCGCGTCGTTGAGTGAATGGTGTTTTTTGATAATATGAACGTAGATGATAATGAATCTATCACTTTTTCTCATTATCTTTTTTATCATATAAATAGATGGTATGACAATATATTGTTAGCACAGACTCAAATAATAAAATTGAATAATTTCACATCGTCCCTGAATCTATCCTTCTTTAAAAATTAATTGTTTTGTATGTTTGTGGGCAAAAAATGTAATTTATTCTTGAAGAGTGTTGAATAATTTCTCACTTACTTTCTTTTGATTCTTTAAACATTGCATGATTCAATAACGAACGAAATTCATAAATCACTATCTCTCATACCATATATCATCATTTATTTATAAATCATCATTAATAAATATTATTTTTTTTCTTGCTGAAATATTGTATGATAGTTTCATATAAATTTTAGTTATGTTTGATTTTTCGAATGTAAACTTAGTGATACTTCAAATAACTATGTTGAATCTTAATAACTCTATGGCTACCTGTTGATGAATGCATATTTTTTTTAGTAAATACATTTCCCATTATTGAAAGAGTAAATTAGCACTAAATGATTTTGATTTTGTTAATTGATTGCTTATATTTCAAATAATTATTATATTGCCCTTTTAGGTAAAAGAAACTAGAAACTCCTTGAGAATTTCTATTGCGTCAAAAACTTTAAAAAAATGTGTCGCTAATAGTCCAGTAAAAAGCGATCAAATATACTTCAAAAAATAAAATGACTCAAAGCTGAATTTGACAAGTCTCCAATGATTTCTCCTCAAGTCGTGATTTTCCGGATTACAATTGAATTGTTTGAAAGATTTTATAAGATAATCTGTCTTTGATGTTTTCAATTTTTATATAAATTTTTTGTGCAATGTATTTCAATCTCTCTCAAAAAATAAATTTAGAAAACATATTCCAAAGTCTCCCTAAAATAAATTTTGTGCAATATATATCAAACTTTCTCGGAAAATAACTCTGTGCAATATAATTCAAACTCTATTTTTATAATTTGGTTGTGAAATTTAAGCTCCGATTACCATGCGTGCCTTGAGAACTTCAATCCATAATCGTTGTGATGACATACAGATAATTTTTTTACTGGTGACAGAGTTTCTATTAAATTTATAATTATACATTTATAAATGATAAAAATTAAAATAATACGAATTTATTCGGCATATTGTTCATGTCAACAACATTCTAAAATAGGGAGTAGATCTTAGTTATAATTTAAATTATTTATTTACTAAAGTGAAGGAAATTACCCCACTGGTATACACCATATAAAGTTGTTTATTACATTTTATACAATACAGCAAATTAACATTTATCAAGTGCTTGTTTTTATTTATTTTTACAGTCAAAATATTTAATATTTCTTTATAGCACATATTGTTCGAATAAACAGGAGGTTGCATGTTGTGATCTTAAAACTGAGTAGTAAATTTGGGATTAATACCTGTTATAAGGATTACGTTATTTAATTTTGGAGCTATATACATATTCCAACGGCAGGCACTTGGGTGGCGAACCTTATGCCACAACAAGGCAAGAAACTGCTGCACATTTCTCGTTAGCCAGCGGGCACCTGTGAACCAAATCACAGAGGCGAGTAGTGTTGCCCGCGCCATACCACCTCAAATCCTTTAATAGGGTGGGCCACATTCATGCAGCATCACAGAAGAAAGAACAAAGAAACACAGCGAAAACAGATGAAGAAAGTAACATCCATGCCAGAATTCGAACATGGGAGTCAGAAACGCTAACCACTCAGCCATCGGTTGACTTACATATTTATATATATATATATATATATATATATATATATATATATATATATATATATATATATATATATATATATATAGTGACAATTAAATGAAAAATTTCATTTGATTTTTAAAAATTAAAAATTTATTTCTTTAATTAAAAATTTTATTTAAAATTAATAAATTGTATAAATATTTAGCATTTCTTTATAGTACGTATTTATCAGATAAACAAAAAGATTCTTGGTATTATCTTAACAGATACTAGTTCAATTGTGTTGATTAATACCTGTTATAAGGACTACGTTGTTTAGTTACAGAGATTTAGATGAAATACGTAATATTTAATTATATGGTTTGACATTTTGAGTAACTCAGTTTTTTATTTAATAAATCCTATAATAAAAAATTTTATGATTCTATACGTTTTGTTATCCTTGGTAAAATTCTCTTATAGCAACGCAATGCGTTTTTGTTGGTAAAATAAATTAGACAACTCCACTGTAAAATAAAAAATAATAATTTGTATTTATTTTTCTGTGAACATTAATCGAATCACGATGAGATTGACAGTAAATTAATATGTGTAAATTATTAAACTAAGAAGAACGGTCGAAAATAAATATTGTGTAATAAAACGAATTGGAATTGAGTGTAAATCTTTTAGCACTTAATAAACATATATATATATATATATATATATATATATATATATATATATATATATATATATATATATATATATATAAATGTGAATTAATCACAGAAGTTTCTAGAATAATTTCAATACTAAATATTTAGTCTCATTCAAGATATTGGTAATTCCTATAAGAAATTATTATGAATATTTTTCACAACAAGAAACTGAAACAATGCCACACATTATTAACTGTAATTGACAAAAGAGCATAGATCCTATCAACATAAAGTTCTTCAGTTCAGAATAAACTACAATGCATTGAAGATCTGAGAGTTCTCTTTACTCAAGTAAATCCTTTAATAAATCCATATATCTACATCTATTTATTTATCTAACTATATATATATATATATATATATATGTATGTATGTATGTATGTATTTATATATTTATATATATACATATATACATATGTGTGTATATGTATGTGTATATATATATATATATAGATAGATAGATAGATAGATAGAGAGAGAGAGAGAGAGAGATGTAGATATAGATATTTGTATATATATACATAGATAGATAAACAAATAAATATCTATTTATTTATAATTGTATTACAAACATTTAGGGGATCAGGAAAATATACATAAAATGAAGTACACATTTTTTAAACCACTGTTTATTCGTAAGGTAAAATAAATTAAATATAAGCCTTACTTAAAAATAAAAGATTAATCATTCTAAAATTTCTTATTTGATTCATCTTAAAAATAAATGTTTATTACTCAGAAAATAACTTGGAATGAATTCAATGGTTTTAACTTATGCCCTCTTTTAATCTAATGACAGTAAAGAAAATAAAGCTATTCACAAATGACCCACATTGCGTCTGCAGAAAATATCCAAAAAACAATCTTAATTCCATAAATAAGTACTGTAACTTCAACTTCCATTTCTAGTATCGGAACAGAGTATAATAACTCTGTAAAATGACCTCCAAAAACTTTTCTCGACAGAGAAATATTTCTTTCTTACTTTTAAGCACTCGATAAACAAAAAAGGGGGAGGAAGCAAATTACTGTATGCAAATGAACAAAATTAAATGTCAGTGAAACTTCCCTCCAAAAAAAATTCTTTCATTCATTATACATAATAAATAACAAGTCTTCGCACTTTTTCAATTCTCCGTCCTGATAGAAGTTTTTCAAATGTCCGATTTCTTTTTTTTTTTTTTCTTTTCCTCGCAAGGTTATTTGAGAAAAAAATAATCGCGCATTTAGTATTGTATTTCCTGGGAAAAGATAATAGAGTTACTTTTGATTTAACTTGGCCGACTGAAGATTCCATTTTTGCAGCATGTATAAGTGAGTTGTAGCTGTCAGACAGCAAAATTGGCTACTTCGGTCGTAGGTTCGCTCTTTTTTTTTTTCTATCGCCAAGATGATAATGACCATTTAATTTTGATTTATTTAACTATTTAGTAAGAATTAGGCTGTAATAGTGGATTAATTTGATAAGTTAGCTGTGTGTTATCTTTTAATTTTATTTATGGTGAAATAAGCGGATATATCCTGTTAGTATTTTCTCGTCAACTGTTATCAAAGAAAATGGTAAGCTATTATATAAAATATATAATATATTATATAATTAAATAATATATATATATGTATATAGATAGATCTATAAATGTAGACTTAAGTACTAATAAACCAATAATTTGGTATAAAATTTAAAATTTTTAAAAAACGTTAGGAAAATGTACATAAAAAACTTATTATATGTAATGTGTTGAAAATTATGTGTTCAACAGTACAGCAGTTCAACCTTAATTTTATATATTATTAACAAGATTTTTTGACTGTTGATTAAGATTATTTAACAACTGTTGAAAGATAAATTATAATTATTGAATATTTACGTTATTATATTTTAATATCATAACAATTTAAAGTTTCATTTCTATTAAAAGATTAAAAATAATTTTAAAAAATTATTTCTTAAATTTATTATTTTATTTTTATGGGATTATTTATACTTAAAAATATATTATATATTGAGGAAAAATATGAAACATGTACATATTTTGGTTATGTTACATATATGAATAAAATTAGTACTCCCTTTTGTTAATATCTGAATTTATTTGCTTTAATAAATTCGCCATTGTTAAACAATATGAGAAAAAAATTAAACACTATTAAATTCATAATTGCTTAAATGACAAAGCAACATCTCATTAATTTAAAAAATTCCATAAATTCTTTGAAGTAAATAATACATATAAGATTTACAAAATAATTTTTGCTCTAATGAGTGCATAGTAATATATTTTTCTTACGTCACGGGGTATATGGTATAGAAATATGTGATGCGCTTTGTTACACATTCAAAATTTATGTAAAATCAAGGATGTTCCATTCTGAATTTTCCACTCAAATACATTTTCTCACTTCAATGAAAATATAAGATTTTTTTTTTTTTTTTACTTCATTCCAGAAATATTCTTGGAGATCGATATACGTGAATTTAACCGTTTCAAAGTAATCTTTAGCTGGAAACACAGTTTAAGATATCCTATATAACTTTTATTTAAATCTATATTATTTTATACTGCATTATATGTATATATATAATATAAATTCACTATCATAACTATTCGTGATTTAATTATCTTATGAATGTAAATCAATGATTTTATACATTAAGGGAACAATTTTGTGTCACTGATCGTTGAGCATCTGATGAATATAGATCTGATACTAAATTGCTCCATTAGGACATTGTATTCTGGTGATTAATATTCAAATCCAATGTCGAATTCTCTTCCCCTGAATTAAACTTGGAGTCATGGACCGAGATCAGGCAATCAGTGTCACGTAGTTCAATACATATCCTCCGTTTATAATATAAATGCTGAATTTGAAATGTAGAATTCAGTTAAATTATTCTGCAAAATCACTGTAAGTATTTAATTTTATGTTTGTATGCAATGTTGTGTAATATGTGTGACCTTGCACACAAATATGTCTTACTAATTTCACTTCTGTGTAACTCATGATTAGAAATTATAATTTATTTATTAGTTTTTTCATTAAAAATGATTTAAACTCAAATAAATTTTCAGATGTTGTTTGCTTATTTGGTTTATTAACCAGCAGTGTCTAAATCACTATAAAATTAATTAGTACAAATGCTTGATAGGCTTAATAATTATAACTATTTACTATAATAAACTATTTACTATAATAGCTATTTACTATAATATATTTACTATAATAAAGAAACATTAGATTGCTATTATGTGCATAAGATTATGTGCATTACATTTGGAATATTTAATTCCATAAATTTTAAGTTGCTCTATAGAATTGGTTAAAATTAATATATAATAAGAAAATAATAAATGCAGTTGGTGCATACTAGAGTACTATAATTACCACACTATTGTCATTGCACCAATGCACTACTTTCATGATTTTTCATTTTCCCAATGTAGTTGGCTCGTGAAGTATTCTCAAACAAATCATGAATTATCATTTAAATAAATTTTTTTTCATTTACTATTTACTAGAAGAGAAATATTATAATAAATATCCCCAGTACGGCAAAGTTAAATTCTATTTACAATAAAATTTTAATATTTGCAGATTAAATTTAATCTGCGTTCACTCATTGATCTTGTAATAAATTTTAAGTACTCTACATTGATTTTAATGAATATATTTAATATATCATAATAAAAATATCGTTATGTAGAAAAATGAAGACATTTCAGCGTATTTTCATAAAAATTCGATATATCTTGAAAAACATATTTTCATGTGAATTTTCGAAACCAAAACATATTTTGTCCTTTGTCTGTGTGCTACTATTCATTTCCCGAATGCATGTAATGTTTTGTAGTACGATATAGTTGAAATGAATAAAAAGGGAACGATTTTGCGCCAACGTATTTCTCATCGCCACAAAAGCTTTCGAGAAAAGAGTCATCAAGAGCACCATTCTGGCGGACATAAAAGTCGGTCAATATTTGTCCTCCATTTATGTAGCCATTCTTTTATTTTAACGCCATTTGGCGAACAACTGATTTCCATTTTGCACTCGAGGCTTTGGTTTCAATTCTGAAAAGGAATGTGTAAGCCGATTAAAGCTCTCTAACTCGCCAAGTGTGCATGCGAATTGCACCTGCTGTCGCCTCAATGAGAGTTGGAAATTATTTCTTCTCGTGTACCTAACAGTAATTATAATTTTTTATGGATAATAGAATTAGACATTCGTAACGCAAAAATATTTATTTACATAGAATACGTTAAATTAATTACTATATTGAAAACTTTTGTTCTACAATGTTAATTTTACTTACGAATCTAAACTTTAGTCAAGCATATTTGTAAAAATAAATTGTGAATTAGAAATAAATTATGGCTTCTTTTAAAGTAATTTATTTCATTATCATTCAGATACTTTTGAATTAATATAACCACTAAAATGAGGAATTTTTTCTATAGATTGTCTAGCTAATTGGAGATGAATAAGTGGGATTGGTTAAATTACGGAGCACTGTTTCATTTCTCAAATTACCTAAATGATCTGTAAATTATCTAAGCAATGTGCTCATCAACTACTAAACATTCATTTAATTAAAAATATGATTAATGTTGAAACACGTCTTTGAATGCATAATGTCATTTATTTAGCTATCTAAGAAACCCTGTGAATACAATATAGCAATCAACAAACTTGAAAATAGAATCAATCATCAATCAACAAGAACTGAAGCAATTCCATTAAATCTCTGTACAATAATAACTTTAAGGCTCTTCCAGACCTACGTGAGAACTTCTGTTGTCTTGTCGCCCCATCTGGTGTTAGTTTTCAAAGCTTGTAGAAGGGAGTATCCCAAACATTATTATTGGTTGAAATTGCTTGTCAATCAATCCTTCGAAGTTAGCGAGTCTGACAGATTTGGCGCGTTATATCGTGAAAAATGAAGTACTAACTCCATAAAAACAGCAAAAAAGAGAGTTTTAAATTTACTCCTAACAGATGTTTACCTCAAATGACCCTCAGGGTTCTCAGAATAGGGTTGAAAGAAAGTGTGTCATTACGAATTCTCAAAGAACTGACACCGGAATTATCTGTTGCTGTCTTATGGAAAATTAGCTGCCAGTGATTCTAAAGAAAATATTATTTATTTATATTTTAGAGTTCGGTTTTTATTATTCGCGCTAAAAAATATGAAGACAAATTGCAAATGTTGAGCGATTTTACAGTAACTAATTAAATGGTCAAAAATGATTATCAGAATTCAAATCAAACCTAAAATACTATATGAATGATTAAAAATATTTTTTTAAGTGCCTTGGTTCAATTTAATTTTCTGAGACTTGATCCATTGACTTAAGATATTTTTGAATATGAATGCAACAAATAATTAAAAACTATCATTTTCAAAACTAACTCAGTATAAAAATATGTGAGAAAAGCTAATTCGTCTTGCTCGATTTGGAAGTGTTTGCCAACCACATGGTAAAACAGCGGGAATCATATGGGAAGAAGTTTTTCTCAGAAATTCCTCCTTCTTTAGGTTACCGTAGTGAAGTAGAAAAATCAGCCAAGTTTGGCGTTAAAAATTTTCCAGTTTCATAGGTGGCGTTGTGTACAGAGGTGGATTTTCAGAAATAAGAATGAGTTTGATTTGTAATCAAAATTCGTATCGAAATATTAATGCAATCAAAAATATTTTTAGCTTACAAAAAACAAAAATGTTCATCTTGTAACTGTACGGAGAAAAAAATGAAATATCTTTGAACCAAATTTTGTACAACTTCAATTAAATTTGAATTTGGTTAAAATTTACTTGGATGGAGATATTTTGACATTTTAAAAATATTTGAAAAAAATTTAAACGCTAAAAATGGATGTCGAAGTGACAGTAGCTCTGTTTTTTGTAATTTGCAAAAAACCGGAAGTTTCTATCATTAAAATAGCACTTGTGAAACGTTAAAATATTATCCATAGGATTAACATAGGATTCAACTTTTCCCAACGGAGAACTGGCAAGGCCTTAATGGGGAAAAAATCGCTTTTACTGTTGCAATTATTTCTATTATGTATTGTTAAATAAAGCTTGCATTTTCATAAGTAATACTAATAAATAATACAAATAATTTATTTATATTTAAAAAGCTTAATAATTATTATTTATTACTAATTATTCAAGCGCCAAAACATTTTTCTGATAAAAACTGCATATCAGTGGCTTCAATGATCGATTGTGGGGATATAATGGAATAGTATAAAGACGCAATAATTAAAAATAAACTATTATTGGTTATAATATACAAAATTAAACGGTTTCAAATGTTATTAGAATTGAGGAAATTAAAGTAATAAATATTTATTTTTTAATATCTTTAGAAATTAAATTAACAGAATAAATTAATCGACAATTTTATTGAATTAATCAAATTTTTAACAGTTAGTTTTTCAATATAGAGATACAAAAATTCTTATGGAAGGCATGGCCTAGGTAAAACCCACATTTATTTATCATCTCAGGAGTAAGGATAGAAAACACACACACAGAGAAAGGAACATCCATGTCCGAACCAAGGTTCGAGCCCGGGACCAACAATAACCACTTAGCCTTCATACTAATGCACATTCGTGAAATTACAAATTATATTGATATTCGTGGCAGTCTTTTTATATCATAAAAAGTTTCTGAAATTAGTGTTGTTTAATCTTGTATTATGATGAAGTGATGGGAAAATATATAAGTAAACATATATATTTAAAAATTCGCCATTGGAAATAGAAAAGAGAGATTGAATTAAATCTAAAGATCTATACATGAAATTATTCATGTATAGATTTCATCAAGATCCAGAAGCTCATTACCTTGACACCGCTTCCTGATAAGATCAGCGAAGTGAAGCATCATTTTCTGTGAGTAGTGGTTGGGAGGGTCACCACATCCACCCTCCTTAGGTAACTGGAATTTCGTGGATTGGGTACGTGCCGCCCACGTTCATCTACAGCGTCCAAAGTCTTTCCACTGGTGTGTGGAGAGTAGGATGCCAGCTCAGGTCATCATCTAACCGTGTATTTGTGATGGGTAGGTATTCTAAGCCAGTTGACCTTAAGGCATAACTCAGGTCTCGCCTACATCACTGCGTATGAATTTATATACTCGATTACTTATAATACTCAAAAAAGATGAATTTCTCTTGGTCACTTTCATATCACTTCTTTGAATATGATTAACTGCCACTTAATATACAGCCAAACAATGTAAGAAGATATTAAGACATTATATACATATTGTACCTTCTATGGAGACATTTTACATAAGGTCGTGGTACGATAGTGCATCGGCATTCCGTTCGGAAAGACTGGGCTCGATTTCCAATGCAACCAAGAATCCACCGAGTACATGCAATATACGTGCTCGTTAAATCTGTGGAATCGAAAGTCCTGTTGTCGGTGGTTGAGCGGTTACCATGGGTGCAATGGTCTGGAGAAAATTTCCTCCCACTCCAGTTCAAAGCTAAAATTGAGGGTGATGATCCTCTGGGGGTGCCATCTATCGGAGGAGTCTCAGAGTAAAGGTGCCTTCGTGGTAGTCTGGTTAAATGAAAGGCTCTCCAATCTGGCTTAATTTCCCATAGTCATTGGCTAGCAAGCTTGGCTTGTCCAATTGTTGTAAATAGCAATAACAAAAAGACATTTTCTTATAATGCGGCAAATGACATAGTTGTAGAAATTCAGAAAACATCGAGGAGATTAACCTTACATGCACAATCATAAAAACAATCATCTTTTGTTACTTCATAGAGATTAGAATCGAATTTAGGCCCATCCACTCAGAATAACTCACTGCGGCCATTAGACTACTGGGGTGAGACGATTAAGTTGGACAGTTGGAGATCTGTATTTTAATGCATTTCCTCGACATAAAAGCATACTTTTGCTGTAAAATTAGAATCTTTATCATAGAAAACTGGCACTGTATTTGATAATTTTCTACTGCTACATTTTAGCACAATTCTTACAATGATACCTCATACTATTCTGATTATGAGTTACCTTAACTACCTGGAGGCTAATTCATTGGTTAGAGGCACGGCTTTCAGTTGAGCAGCTGTGGGTTTTAATTCCCACTTCTGCCTTTATATAATGTTATGAACAGATTAACAGTAGAATGCTATTGTGTGGATTTTTAATGACCAACATGCATTCCAAATGAATTTCTCATAGAGACGAATTGACTTTTCTTAGATAATCAGTCATACTCACAGGTTTCAACGAAGAGAAATCGGAAGCACCTACCTCGAAATATGTGCATGCAGAAAATAGGAACATATTATTCTCTTTCTTTGCTGAAAAAGTATCTAAAATCGAACCAAATGCATTATATTCTGAATAGCGTGATCCTACCATACATCGTTCATGTATGTCCCTCCCATCACAAATATAGATGTAATGGTTCGATATCTAATTTCAATTGTAGATTTCGGTCAATTTAGCATGCAAAAAAGTAACATTTGAGCATCAAACAATCCAATTATCTCTGTGATAAAGTATTTTAATCATCAATGATGACGTGTTTTAAAGCAAAGAATTATCATCTCAATGAGAAATGCAAATTGCTTCATTATATCATCTTTAGTTCTAGTTTGCCCATTATAAATAAAATATTTGTTTTATTTAAGTGTAAATAAAACTTATTTTACATACCAGAAAACACCAGATTTAGCATTAAGTTGACAACAGCTTGACGACGTCCAAAAATCAATGCTATTGTGATTGGCCAATAAATAAAAGATATTTATGTGGCTGTTTGAAGTTATAAATTGTAATAGATATTGTTTATTATTGTTGTTTTATTTGTGAAAACTTGTGTTGAATTACGAGAATGTGATGTAAGGCTTTCTGCAAAAATAAAATCAATAGAAGGAACTTTCTAGTCTGCTTTTAGTATCAAAATTAAACGTAATGAAGTGTCTTCAAACCAGTATAAGTTTTTCTTATAATTACTAAAAATTTTAATGCTCAAGTTTATGTTACAAGAGTTAATTTTTACCCTTTACAATTTTAGTGTACATAAAGAAAATAGTCAAATTTATTCAATTTGCTTTAGTTATTTGCATTATTGAACCAATTTTTTTAAAACAACTGAATGAATTACAAGCAATTATTTCTTTAGATCAATGAATCTATTGTATTTATACTAAGGAGCGAAACAGTATAAGTGTCTTTTGTTCAATATTTTTTCCGTCTCCGTTCTTTCTCAAGAGTACTTACTTCGAAAACTTTTATATTTGGTACTAAGCGAATTATTTGAAGAAAAAAAACTTTTTTTTTAATACTTTTCAGTAGTACATGCTTCAATTGTTATAGAATCATAGATTTTCACAATTAAAAAGAAAATTCTGCATGAAGATAAGTTTCAAACTTTTTCTGATTAAAAAACAAAAGTATTTTAAAAGAAAAAGTTAAGTTAGTTCTCATTTTTCATTGTTTTTCCCTAACACTTATAAAGACACTTATTACCATTATCATAGGAACTTCCTGCAAAACATTTTTCATTCTCTGTCGACACATCAAGCACATTATTTTAATTTTTCCACTTCATGTACTGTCTTTCCTAATGATATCTTTTGAATTCACTCGTTTGTTTGAATTGGCATTTAAAGTGTTTGTGAAAGTTAGGATAAGCAAATATTCTGATAATTGTGAATACAAGTAATTACATTTATAGTAGAGTTAACTAGATAATAATTATAAAATGCTTTAAAAATTATAAATATAATAAGTTCATCTATAGCTGGAATTTGGAATGTTTAATTTATCTTGAATAATTCTTGCTGAAAATCATGAAAAAGGATAAAATGGTGGAAGTTTTATCTCTTTTTCATTTTAATAGAACGTATTAGATTCCGGTACTACAAAGTAGAGAAGTCAATTGATTGAAGCCTTCACTATCAAATTGAAGATTTTATATAAACTTCTAGCATGAATCTTGCTAAGAGCTCATAATCTATTTAAAATTGCAGATATCAATTAAATGCATTCAGGGCAAAAAGAAAATCCACACAGTAGGATAAGCATATGACAAAGCAAACCATCTTCAAACATTGAAATCTTCTATTCATACATTTAAATCACAGGTATTATTTCCTATTATTCAAATTCATATAATTGTTTTAAAAAATGCAATGAAATGGAAAATATTATTTACCGGCATCGGTTGATTACTGCTTGGATAAAACGTGGTAAGCAATCTAACGGCATTGGATGGTAGATGATCAAAGGGATTGAAACACCATGTGGTGTCAAACTGTGTGGTAAATATATGTAAAACATACAAAATGGCAATCATCCATTTTCCAACAACTGAACTGATTTTTGTGATGATTTTTCAAACACAAATGTATGGTACTAGTTGCTATTGTTATTCATGACACTTGACAAGACAATATCGCTAACCAACGACTATGCGAAAGTAAGCACAGAATCGAAATTAAGTCAAAGCTGCGTCTTTCGTTTAACCAGAGTACCACGAAGGTGAAAGTAGTCTTTGTTTAAAAACTCCTCCGATAGATGGCACCACCAGGGAATTGACTTCCGAAATTTTGACTTTGATCCGGAGCTAGAGGAAATTTTCTCCTAACCGTTATACTTATGGTAAATGCTCAACGACCGACCACAGGTTTTTTAAATTTCAAAGATTTAACGAGCCCGTATATCGAATGCACTCGTGGGGCTTTGGTGTCTCTAGGGATATAATCCAGCATTTCCGGACTGTAATCCATTCCTCTAACAACTAGACAACCACGACTTATAGGCGCTGTGTAGACCTTAACTCAGGCCTAGGTACAGGGAAGCCTGCTGGTGCAACAATAAAGACACTTATACAACAACAAAATAGTATTCATTCGTCACAAGAGAGAAAATCAAGAAAACTCCAGTATACCTATCACGAGTGTCGTGCATGCTTAAAGAAAAAGCGCCAATTTGAATTTTTTTTGAATTTATTGTTACCACTAGAAGAATAATAAAGCAGTTCATAATTTTTGTTACACACATATTTATAAAAATATACGTGAAAAGCATGATTTGTTAAGAACCGATATTTACGACATTCTAAAGAAAGAGAGAAAGATTATATATATATATATGTATGTATATATATACATATGTATATATATATACATATATATATGTTTATATATATATATATATATATATATATACATATATATGTATATATATATATATATATATATATATATATATATATACATATATATATATATACATATATATATATATATATA
Source organism: Latrodectus elegans (assembly GCA_030067965.1). NCBI lineage: Eukaryota > Metazoa > Arthropoda > Arachnida > Araneae > Theridiidae > Latrodectus > Latrodectus elegans. The sequence continues at coordinate 72,284,459 of CM057821.1, read as the reverse complement.
TACATATATATACATATATATATATATACATATATATATATATATATATATATATATATATATATATATATATATATATATATATATATATATATATATATATATATATATATATATATATATATATATATATATATATATATATATATATATATGCTTCAAGGTATACATCTGAGATTTTATTCTCGCTCTGATCAAGATCCACTCAGTTTTTTATCCCTTATGTGAATCAATAAATCTGTGTATCGAGCATGCTTGAGAATTAAACAGAGGTTGTTTGGCCTGAGGCTGACCATCTAACCGGAACATATGATACAAACCCCAGGGCTCTCTTACATAGAAGCAGATATAATCACTGAACGTGTTTTTTTTTCTATGGGCTGTTTTACACACATATGCACACACACAATGCATATATATACAACATTTAAATTCCCATAAGTCTCTCTGGTCTCTCTAAAAGTCCTTACTTCGCATATAATAAAAATAATTAACTGTCAGTATGTTATAATTTTACTTCATGTCTGAGTGTAAACTTTCCTTCAAAATCATAAAAGAATAGTCATAAAGACTTAATAATCTAAAAATAGATGTTATGAAACTGTAATAAACATACGTACGAAAAGGAATAAATATTTTAAATTATTGGTTTATATATTTAATCCCTTTATTACCCTTATGCTGCTGAGAATAGGGAGGGGAAGAACTATTTAGGGAATAATCCACTTCAGAGGAATCGAAAGAAAACAATGTACCGGAAGAGAAACAAAGACAGAAAAACAACGAACTGGAACTAAAGAGACTTTCAGAAGAAAGAAAATATTATCCAAGATAAAATATTATAAATACTGAACTCTGTTCAATAGATGAGCATTTATCCCTCAGCAATTCTTTGTAATTCTCCCATAAGAATTAAGTAAAAATTGTTTTCTGATCTTTAAATTCGATCTATAATTTGATGGTAAAATATTTACATCATGTGATAGGCAGTAACTTGGTAGTAAAATTACGAAGAATAATCTTTATCACAAAAATGTTAAAATATATTTTTTTTTTATCTTGAAGGTAATGCAGTAGTTTAAAATACACATGGTAATGTTTTATTCAAAATATAGTTTTACTGTAATTTTTACTTTAAAAATCACATTTCGTGAGGAAAGATTTATTAGAAATATTATACAAACAACACTTTGAATGAAATGCTAATTTAAAAGAATTAAAATTAAAGTAATTATTTTATTTGTCGGTTTCTGTAAGAATTACAAATAAAACCTACTTGGTTTCCAATAAAATGTTGAGTTTTTTAAATGTGAATTTCCTAAAATACTTGCCCGCAAATAATCTATTTCACTTTTCTGGAGTTTTAGATGAAAATCATGAGTTTTGGCAAAATAATTTCATTTCAATGAAAAACAAAAATTTAGTATTTTTTCAATTTACAATATTAGAAAGCATTTGCTAAATATAATTTAAAAGTACAATGAAACATTTATATTTAATCATCAATCAGTAAAAACTTTTTGTTATGCTAACAAGAAATAAAAATAAATCGAAAGCGATTTATATTAACTAATTGCAAATATTTTTAGTTAAAAAGGGACCCAAAAATTGTTCAATGAGTTTATCATCGGTGTTAATGAATTATCTGAGAAATTATAGTTTGCGAAATAAAACTTGCATTTAATTTATGCATAAATAAAATTATGAATATTAGGTTTATATATATTTTTCTATACTTGTATTGTGACTTATAACTTAATGCAGTTGTTCAGATGCAATGCATTAATTCAAGTGATAGAGAGTAGTTAGAATTATCTCAATTCATTAACATAAGGGTCCGATTCCCAAGAATAAGCAGGTGTGCTTATTATTGTTCGTTGTCTATTTTAATCTTTAGGTTTTTATATAATGAATTTCCCTTTATGCCTAGAAAATGACTCGAGCACTTTATGTGCAATACAAAATATTCAGTGTTAAGGTAATAGAAATGATAAATATACATCATTTCAATCAAGAAAATTGTATTTTATTTAAAATAGATATGTCTTTAGACCATGACTTAATCAATTAGATATAATTAGACTGGAGAGTTTGTCGACCTTTCTCTAACACTGCTCGAGACAGAGTTTAAAAAAACTCCCCATTCCAATCTAAAGTCTTAAATCTCGTAAACATGTTTTCTGAACCGGGAAAATACATTCATTAAGAAAATATTTTAAAATAAATATTACACTTAAAATAAATGAGACTTCATCAGCATCATAGTAGAAGGACATTTTTTTTCCTAAGCACTCTAGTGGAAAAAAATCTTTTCCATCGTATATTTAGAAGTTTACTCGCTTTTTCGCTTATTTTCGTCGAATTTTCTTTCCTTAAACTAACTACAGCCGACCTAAAATAAAATTTTGTATATAATCATCAAAAAGGGGAATCAAAATCTCATTCCATTTTATGAAGTGATAAGCTGCCATCCATCTTCATCTTGGCTGGTTTTAAACGAATGCGTTTATAATCATCGGCGGCGGGACACTTTTGGCGAGAAATTCATTTATAGTAGCAGGAGGTGTATTTTTCAGAGCCTTGCCGTTCATCTGGATGTCCCGATTTAGCACCTCCCTCCCAAATTTCATTTTCTTTGCGAGACATTAGGGTAAGTGAATGTCCTTCTTCTCACGAGATGGCGTGCAGGACTGAGTCCGTCAATGGCTCAGTTGGGGGTGGCTGATTCAATCTTTTGATGGCTTGTCGCCAGCTTTACGGTTCTACTATCATCGCTTCATCAGGATAGAAGCGAAATTGAACGGATCAAAGTTGATGGAAGGGATGTTTTTCGGAAATCTAAAAACAGCATATTTTTTGATGTTTCCAAAAAAAAAAAAAAAAACTGTCACTTTTATTATTCTGGAAAGAAATGCTTTTAAATATTAGAATGTCGTGCTAAAGTTACAGATCACCTGGCGGAAGTTGAAGCCATTAATGATCTTATTTAGTTGATATGTTTAATGATCCGGATTGGGCAGTGGGTTATATATTGCATACAAAAATTATTTTTTTAGGCATGGTCAGACATCAATTGATTATTGTTAAAATATAATTTTACGAATTTAACAAATAAATTTTATAAAAAATTATACATTATATTGCATACAAAATATTGCACAAAAGGAATATATATAATGCAGAATTTAAAAATAGTTAATATAATAATACATTAATAATCTTTTGTGAAAATACTGGGATTTATTTATCTTAGATAGATATTAAAATTTCAGTTTGGGTTGTTTTTCACACATACAAGCTAATTTGATGGATTCATTCAATTAAAGCGCATTACGAACCACTACAAACATCAACATGCGATGTGGGCATCGAATCCATGAACAAAACATAGAAAACATTTTTTTTAAACAAGTGCGGGCACTAGATGACTAACCCTTCGCCATATAACAAGGCCGAAAACTACTACTCATTTATCGTGACCCGGTGGGCTCCAAGACACGGAGGCGAGTAACTTTACCCACGTCATACCACCATAAGCCATTTTATAGCATGGACAACATTCACACATCATCTCAGAAAAAAAAAGACAAAGAAAGAAAGAAACATCCATGCCCGAACCAGGATTCGAACTGGGGACCAACAGCCTTGGAGTCAAGATCGCTAATCACTCATCCATCGGCTGGTAAACAAAGAACACTGACGATTTAGCTTTCTTAACTCAAACAAGTTGAGTAAAATTTGGACGAATTGATACGAATTTTGCAACTATCAGACAGGATACGAACCTCTAATCTTTTGATTTTAATGCAAATATTTTAAAAATCAAAGCATAGAAAAAATTTAATTTAGTAGGGAACCTCTAATTTAGTAGGGATTATTGTTATATATAATTTTACGCATTTAACAAATAAATTTTATAAAAAATTAAACATTATATTTTATTTATAATATTACACAAAGTATATAATATTACAGAGTATTAAGTATTATATAATATTACAGAAAGTATTTTTATATAATAAAATCGATTTATGTTGGTCTATTTATGAATAAATTTTAATAAAATAGTAAATTATTTTGTGAGTAAAGCTCTTCTGTTCTTTTTGAAATATAATAAAATGAGTCATTGCAATTTTTTTTTAAATTAAATGCTTATGGAAAAAATGTTGGTATTTTTTTGTAGTAAAAATATACCTATTCTATAAAATAATGTGTACTAAAAATATTATATCTTTTGTCACAAATGCCGTATAATCGAGTATTCCAAATTCTGAATTTTTTTTGCGATGAAGAAATGTTGACTAGATGACGTATTGTGATGTGTGCGATGACGTAAATATTAGGGTTGCTGGAGCAGAATTTTCATTATAATTTCTATAGGTCTCCATATTTACGACGTAGTAAAAACCAGGTTGGTAGAGAAGTAAGAAAGTTCGCCAAATAATCACCAAATTCAGAATTTGGCATCTTGGATTATACGACATCCTTTTTATTCCCTTTAGAGTCATCATACTTATTGTAACATTTGAGACAGTTTAAGTATTTTATAATTTATAAAATAGATGTCATGCAGTAGAATTCTGAAGTTTAATTAAGGAATTAGCATTAAATATTTACATTTAATGGGGACGAAACAATGATTAATTAATCAAATGTTGCACACATATTTATTTAAAGGGAGAGATACAATGATTAATTAATCAAATACTACATTTTAATTCAATTTCTGGTAAACCCACATGATGATTGAAATTTTGAGAGAAAATTAATTTCAAATATTTGAGAGAATGAGTCCTGTATACTGGTTCTACAAACTCTAGACTGATTACTTAGAACACGCACCACAGGATTATAAATATTGTTATGGTGGTTCTCGGGGGTATTTAATTTCAATATGTAAATTCTATATATTAATATATGGTGGTGACTTTTTTAAATGGTCTTAATAATTTTAATACAGTGTTTAATTCAAATCATTAAGTAATATATAATATTTTTATATTTTTGTTTTGAAAAAAAAAATAACATGTATTTCACAGTAATTAACCAAATACCTAATTTTTCCCCACTTTTAATAAAAAAGAACAAGACCTAATTTTAAAAGGTATACTATCTTTAACTGAAATAAGTTTTTATAATTGCCTTTACATCCAAATAGTACTAATAACAGTTTCTAAGTTATCAATATATTATTTTAATTATGTGATGTAGCAGGCTAATGCTCCATGGCACCATAATGTGTCTCATAATGTCTGGTTTGACATTTTTAGTGTGGCTTTGGGGTGCATTGGCTTCTTTAAGACTAAGTCTTGTGCCAATGCAGAAAAGCCATTCTTTGTGCCAATGGGATTTACACCCCCTGAAGCAGCTGGCCAAGTTGGTACTTCGTTCCATTTTCCTTTATTCTATTTTTTTTTGAAATTTTAAACTATCTATTGAACTAATTTGATTAATATTCTCCATTTGGTTTTTGATTAAATTTATATAAATTTACTATTAATTATATTTTAGTAATTCTATTTAAGCTGCTTTTGCTCTTAATGTATTACTAAACATAAGAGTTATATCTATTCTTGAATTTTTAAATTTTTATGTCTATTCTTGCGTCTTTCAATTTTTGCCTATGATACTTATGGTACTTCTAATCATGCTTATATATATATATATATATATATATATATATATATATATATATATATATATATATATATATATATATATATATATATATATATATATATATATATATATATATATATATATATATATATATATATATATATATATATATTTATAAATATATATATATATATCTATATATATATATATATATATATATATATATATATATATATATACATATAAATATATATATATATATATATATATATATATATATATATATATATATATATATATATATATATATATATATATATATATACAGTTAGTTTTCATTATGTTATTATAAAGTAAGTGTGTTTATAACAATATTTTTTAAACCACGCATAACATATAAAATTAGGTACTAGCAGTTTTTTAAGGATAATGAGTTAAAACATTGATTTACAATTCATTAATCATCAAAGGTAAGACAGTATAGGTTGCAGTTCAGTTTCTTATGAATGAAAAATTATTACATAAAATATTGTTTAACTTTGGTTATAATCTGAGAGCTTTTGAAACGTTGGCAGTCATATTAACAAGTGAATGGTTAACGGATTGATCTTAATCTCATTAATTCTTAGATTCCATTCCAATCTCGGACGCAAATGCTTGTAGCTGTTCTGTTTTCGTGGAATACTGGAATGTTTATCACTGCATATTAGTTCCAATTAATTATTTTATTTGCTCAGCGCATAAATTTAGTTTCAGAGTTAAAAATTAAAAGGTAACATATATTGGATACTACTGAAGATTCAGTGTTTGCCAAGATAGTAATTTCCCCCCCTTCGTTTCTGAGAATCTATAAGAATTTGATTTGAAATTAATTGCTAAGAAGATCATCAAAGTTCGCAAATCTATTTATAGAATTTTAATATTGTATTTACAAATGTATTAAGTTTAGCTAAGTTATGATGAACATATCGAATATCAAAATTTTGTACATTAGTGTTCAAAGTATAAAATATAATGCCTAGAAACTGTTGTCATAATCACATAATAGTAAGTGAATTGAGACATAACAAATCGAATTATTAAAAGATTTTGTTCTTAATGAAATCTAATTTTACCGAGCGGACTTCTCTTTTTAACCCTCGACATGACCTCATCTTCAAATTGGTCAAGAGACACTTGTCCGCACTTCACTTTCGTTTGCATCGTCCCCACAAAAACAGCAGTAATTGAATGGGACGTCTGACGAAGACAAATAGACTTTCTTTTTATCATCCCAAAGGCCATTCGCCTCTATTAGTGGATGACAACAAGGTGATTACGATGAAATAAAGAAAAGAACAATCGATTCGCACAAAGAAATCAAGACTATACATTTGTTTATTCTGGGTATTTTCAGAGGAAGGATTAAAGTGAGCAGACCAGTGTGAAAATGAAAAAGAGAAGGCCAATTAACTCATTTTATACAAGGAAAGAGCAGTAATTATTTAGCTAATTCTAGAACAATCGAAATACTAACTCATGTTCGAGTATAAGTAGAATTGTTAGCTATCTGGGATTTACTGATTCGTGGGTTTGATTCCTATATCGGACTTGGATATCTGCCATGGTCTATAATTCCTTTAAAATCATAAATTGTGATTAGGTTGTAAAATATAGCATTTGGTTGACAGATAAACAATGTTTTTATGATTCCTCTTTAAAGTCATAAATTGCAATCTAATTGATCACAACAAAATTGCCTCAGCCAAAATTTCAATAACAATTTACATATGAATTTGGCCCATAAAGTAATACCCTTTCTCCAAATTTTCACGCCAATCCACAAACCCGAAGCGCTTTAGAATTTATAATAATTTAAAAGGAATAGTTTATCTCAACATAATGATTCTCTTTCTCATCGAATATCGAACTCGTGGTCTTCTAGAAACAAGAAAATTTGAGCGAAACTACCGCAAGCTTATAGTAATGTATATTTACACATATATTAAGATATTACTAACAAAAAGTAAGATCTGGTATTATATATATATATATATATATATATATATATATACATATATATATATATATATATATATATATATATATATATATATATATATATATATATATATATATATATATATATATATATATATATATATATATATATATATATACATATAATGCATATATGAGATTATTATATAAGAAATATACAGAGTGGGGAAGATATTTAAAACAAATTGATAAAATCGATTTAAAAAAAATATTTAGTTGCATTTTCTGTATTACTATTCTTAAGTATAACCAATTTCTATTATTTATTAAAATGTTTTAATAGTTAAAACTATCTATAAATAGTTTTTATAAGATCAGATATAAAAAAACTATATTCCATTTGTCCTGTTTAATATTTGATTTTCATGTAAGAATAATTTAATCGTTGAAATATTTTCATTTATCATGAAAAGAAATAGCTTCAGATAATCCAATATTTAGTTATAAATGGTTTTATTCAATAAAAATTCAACTATTTTATTCTTCGGGAAGAAGTCATTTCTTACTATTATTTAATGCCGAATTATAACAGTTTTCATAAAATTTGATAACTGCCTATACAATTAAATAGTTGTTTCCGAAGATGTGTTGGAACATACAGCCATCAAATATTGAATCTTTTAGTAAATAATCCAGTAAAAGACACGTAAATTTAATTTTTATGGTGCTTAAAATTAATAATATTTTAAGAATATCTTATTGAATTTTTTTTGAAGTTTTTAAAAAATCATTATATTAACTTTCTTACATCTATTCCTTATTTTATATAAACACAACAGCATACCATGCAATTTTCTTCTAAATTTAGAAGTTAAATGTTTTCTGGTTTCTGTTTAACTGTTCCTGAGTTCGATTCTCAACTCGGGTAAGGATGACTGTTGTACAATTTGGAATTAATTCTAAACTGTAGGTTTGGGTCTATTTTTTTCTTGTGAGCATATAGATTTGTTACTATAACATACCACATTTTTAAAGGGACATGGTCAGCTTGATACCAGAAATGATATGGATTTTCTGATGATTTCCTCGTGTTGAGAATTAGTTATCAGCCTCCAGCAGGTTTTCATAGCATTATCCATTAAATTTACATTCTGGGAGAGATATCCTAAAATTAACTTTACCCATTTTGTGGGAAGATTTATTTCATCCTACTTTCAAAATGCTATTACATTCATTACCAAAAAATATACTACATCCAAACAAAATATATTTCAAGTGAGATTCTCGATATTTAAAGAAAAAAAAAAGGAATTAAGAATCTATTTTTTGAAATTCAGGTATGTAAGATTTACAAATTCGAGAGTCACACTGTCTGTACACTAATAAATATTTCCAAAAATTCTTAATTGACAGTGTTTGGTTTTATGTTAGATGGAGTTAAACTATAACAAGCCATGCTCAAAAGCTCTAAAAATATCCTTGCATAAACTTTTTTTTTCTTCTTCCTTGGTAAATTTTCCGATGATGGCCCCTGGGAATAAACACGATGAACCGTGTAGTTTTACTACCGGAACCCGTTGAGTTTTATGACTTCGGTCTCCGTTTAGTTGAAGGAAGGCCGTCATTTCCTTTTTATGGTGTGTCGTCGGAATTTCCGATTCTGCTTGTACACCCTCCTTCCCATTCCAAACGCTCTCCTCGAAATACTTGTTGACTTTTTCTATTGCTTTTAGACTATTTTGTTTTTCAGATTGTGTGCATTGTTGTGTCGTATATTAATAAGCCCAATCCAGTCTCTTACCATGAATGATTACATAACGTTATTTATGTGATAATTAAAAGGACTTATTCCTTTTAATTATCACGTGATTGAGGAGGCGTGTTTTTCTTATTTAACCAATCACATTTTTGTGCAGAATTACTTTGAGAAAAAGGATGGAATTTAAATGGTTTCTGCTTGATATCAATAACAAATGAGTTTTAGACATAAATCAATACAATCTGAATCTTTCTTCTACACAAATATACTTGAACAAACTGGTAAAAATTTGATTTTCTATGTATGATGTTCCCAATAAAAATATATAACTATAGTCATCTGCTTTTTAAAATATCTCTGCGGAGGATACATCTGATAAAATTTTTTCTTAAAAAAAGAAAAGAAAAATCCCTGATTCTTAAAATTAAACCTGTTCCAAGGGAGGAGAATAATAAAAATCCCTAAGCAAAACACTGCATTTTCCCTTACATTTCAGCTTGTTCTATAACGGAAAGAGATGTCATGTTTTTTTATTCAAAATGTAAGAGACTCCGAATAGCAGCTTTTTCAAAAATTGTCGTTTTGAATTTGTCGAAAGCAGGCTCGCATTAAAGATTCATAAGAAAGGTAGAGACTGGAATTTGCATACGTAAAAGGGCGACATCATCAATTGGTCGCATATAAAGTGACGTATAGACAGAAATGTTTTCGAGAAATTTCACTGATTTAATATAAACATCTGAATGACACTTTATTGCACGATATTTTGCATATTTTTGTCGCCTTTTACTCAAGCGCCGGTACGTTAGTGACAGAAGAGATGTGATTTTTATTGATTCAAAAGGTTTTTTTACTGTTAAATTTCAAAGCAGGGTTAAATAACCGTTTTAGCATTTGAATAAATATCATCCTTCTTAAATTTATATTCTATAACTTTAAATTTCGACAAACTTTCTGATTTAAGAATGTAGAATATATTAGGATATTTAGATATATTATTTAAGATATTTATGTTATTGACATATATATATATTTTTCATTGAATATTTATTTTATATATTTGCCTTACATTATTTGAAATTATATTAAGGGGATATACCAAATAAATATAATAAGTAAACATTCGAATTAATATCATTCATCTCAGATTTATATTCCATAAATTTACCTTTCGACAACTATTTATATTTAAGAATATATTTAGGATATTTAGATATATTGATCGATATATTTATGTTATTAATTGAATATTTATTCGATATATTTCTCTTACATTATTTGAAATTGTATTAAGACAATATATCAAATAAATAAAATATATCAACATCCGAATAAACATCATTCTTCTCAAATTTATATTCCTTAAGTTTACTTTCAACACATGATCAAATTTAATAATTGATATTATAAATTATTAACAATTGATATTAAATATATCGATATTGTTATAATTGACATCTGGGAAAAATATACCAATTTAGATTTATTTTTCGATATATTTGCGTTTTTGACATATTTTTGATTGCATATTTATTTGATATATTTCTCTTATACTATTTGAATTTATATTAAGGCAATATATCAAATAAATATAATATGTTAACATTAAAAAAACATCATTCTTAAAATTTTCCATAAGTTTAATTTTTCGAAAAAAATTCCAATTTAAGTGTATATTAGAATATTTACATACATTTTTTATGTATTTGATTTGTATATTTCTGATTGTATATTTATATTTGATATATTTGCCACAGATCATTTGAAATTATATTAATATTATGTGTCAAATAAATGTAATGTATAAAGATTCGAAATAACTTTTTTTCTTCTCAAATTTATATTCTCTATAAATTTATTTTATAATAAATAACCCCCAATTCAACAATATGTTAGGATATTTTTAGTTGATATATTTTGTTAAACTGTTATAGGATTTTAAATGTAATTACTATATTTTCGTAACGTTACAATATTCGAATAAACAGGCATTTTGTGACATTTATCTTCCACAACTTATTTTTTTAAACAATTTCAATGTTAGAATACATTGAAACATATTTATCTGATATATTGCCTTACTACAATACCAAATTATAATAAGGCTATACATCAAATATACATATAGTGTATTAATGTTTTAACATTGGAATTTACACGTTTCTTTTCAAAGTTATAATGCATATCTTTGTTTTCCCTTAAAGGTTCTAATTTAGGAATGCATTTTAAGACGTATTTGATTTATGTTTGTAATTATACAATCTTGAACTCAGACTTTTGACGAAAGTATAAATTACACAACAAAACCTTCTATATAGGTACTTTAATTATGTAGCCATTACTATTTAATAAATAATTAAATTTTCTCTAAGATAGAAGCACAAAATTATAGCATTAGAATTGATTTCGCTTTTGCTATACTGGGATATATGTAATTACATTTTGAAATTAAATGCTGTATATCGCTTAGCCAGTCTAAGTATTACTCTTTTATCTGGTTAACGATGTATCGTAATTTATTATTTTATATAATAATTAATTAAGACTTTTTAAACAAAACTTCTTTAATAGTTATACGGCAATTAACGAAACAAAAGATATTTTCAATTATTAAATAATATACAGGAATTTAACATTAACACACACACACACACACACACACACACACACACACACACACACACACACACATATATATATATATATATATATATATATATATATATATATATATATATATATATATATATATATATATAAATATATATATATATATATATATATATATATATATAAATATATATATATATATATATATATATATATATATATATATATATATCACCAAGTAGCGTATATATACATATATATATATATATATATATATATATATATATATATATATATATATATATATATATATATATATATATATATATATATATATATATATACATACATACATATAAATTAAATGTATTTCTCATATATTATTAAAGAATACATGATAATTAATTAAACAATGCTTTTCTACGTAAAATATTATATCTTTTAACCTCTACATATTCCTGTTTTATTTATAATTTATTTAAGGGATTGCACTATGGGATTTCTTAATTTAAGCAAAAAGCGCTTCTGATATTTTCTAAAAAATTTTAAGGGAAAACTGAATGAGAAATATTATTTTAATGTGATCTAAGTATTTTAGTATCATATTATGTATGACGTCATACAATATATATTATTATATAACACATTAACCATTTAAATTTTCCTGTATCTCACTGAGTGCAATTAAAGATTAAAACCAGTTATTTAACCAGAAACGTTTTCCAAGCATAAACTGAACAGCTATAAAGCACTTCTAAGAAACAAAGAACTGTTGAAAAGTGAAGGGTTAACGCTTCAGAAACAAGCGTAGTCTCTTAAAAGTTATTTCATAAATAATAGTTCAAATAAAAAATGCAAATAATGCTTGTTAAATAATTTGGCTCTGAACATAACCCAGAAGAAGAAAGCTTAAAATGTTTTCTTTTCTGAAGGAGTATTTTCTTTTCTCTCCGCAGTTTGAGCTGGAGAAGCAGAGGTTGCTCTTGAACGAGTCTCAGCAAAAGTGTCTCACCTCTATTGGCTCTCCACCTCCAGATGGTGAGTAAGACCGCTTTTTCTTCTTCTTTTGTGGGAATTGGGTGATGAATTAATTATGCTTCAATAGAGGAATGTTATCAAAACTGTATTACAAAAATACAATAATTAAATCAATATGAATGCAATATCATAAAATGGGTGCTGTATAAACATTTTGGCGTATTTTAGAATACTTTGACAATCAAAAATGCCGCCAAAAGAAAGTTATTGTTTGGTATAAACCATGTTTATCAAAATAGAATATAATTGAATGTCCCCAGAATTCTTTATATTTTTGAGAAAATATTAATAAAATATCGGTTACCAGAAAAACAATAATATCCGCCAAAAATTTCATTAATTTCAATAATGCGCCAAATAGGATTATACAGCATCTGCACCAATATTGTCGTTTTGTATTGATTGGTCGTTGGTTTGAACATTTAATTAATAGATGTAGTCTCAGTTATTAAAGACTTATTTAATGAATTTGTCAAAATATATAAGCCATACTATAACACTGAGTTAAATACCCAAACCCTACACTATCTAAATATCTGAAGACCAAAACTGCAGTTGTTTCAGTAATAGTATCAATGTTGTCGTATAAGACGCATTAAATCTCATGATGTGTTCATTTTATGAGAATTTTAAAAATGATTGATGATTACTTTTAATTATTTTCCATTATTAACTGCTAGTTTTCTTTTACAATCAGATCTTAATTTCAAATCTTGTCAGCCACCATAAGTTGTGACCGTGCAATTATTCTTTATCAAAATGAATGAGAAAATATCTTCGAATTATCATAAATCATGATTTTTTAGAGACGAGAAAATACTACGCTGTCATTTAATAAGCTTAAATTCAAAATAAATTTAGTGATTATCAATCTTGTTTATAAACCATATTTTATATTCCTTATTAAATTAGTATTTATCCCTTTATACAAGAATAGCACATTTTATATGAGATTTTTAGCTTAAATTTAGGGATGTATTTCCAAATTGGTAGACTGTAAAACATCCGCCATTAAAATCACACGCAAATTAAATTTTTGACAGGTTTAAGATGCATTATTGCCTGTGAATAACGAAATAACACTCTACGCACACACAGTAGAGCTATACAGAATTCCATTTATTTCTTTTATTCACGATGAGCGCACGTTTCAAATTTCGCTGTTTCTTAATTGTTGGTGTTGATTTTCGCTTCGTTGTGATTTTGGCGACTCTTTTTCATAGATTTTATTACTTATGAATTGTCTATTAAAATGTCGGTAGCAGATTTATTCTAAATGAGAGGAACTTTCATGAATAAATATTAATATTTCATTGATAATATAATATGAAAAATTAAATGAAAAATTGAATTAATTTAAAACTTTTTTGCTTGGTGATTTGCCCAATAATTTCATCTGCGCTCTATCCCCAAATAGAATATTACCAATTTAAACTATTACCTTTTATTACATAATTGAAGAATATTTAGTAACGTGCCAATATAAATTGCAATTAATTCAGTAATATATAAATCATATTTAAATAGTTAATATATATTTAAATTTTTTATTCGATGTAAATTGCTCATACTTGATATAATTTCAATTAAATTATTAAAGTTTCATTTTAAAGATGACAAGATGAAGAAAACCATATTATGTAAGTTTCATTACCAAGGTATAGACTAACTACCACTTTACCACTTATATATAATAGTAGGATTAAAAAGATGTAAAAAAAAATTCTTTGATAATTTCATGAACATAATCTTTATTGCTATTTTTCTAGGATGTTTTTTTGAATTTGTTGCAAATATCATATTTGATTTAATGTATTAATTTTAAGAAAAATCAGGATAAAATGATAAGCGTATTTTATTGACATAAATGTTTTATACTATGTGGACTAAGCCTATTAGTATTGGCAATGGTTGCAGTATTGCATACTCAGTTTGATTATCAACAATATCAGATTGAAGAACATTAAATAGATAAATAGCATAATCAGTCTACATTTTTCGTTGACTTCTTCTACAAGATAAATGGTATCGTTATGGTAACATGATACTCTCTCTCTCACTAAATTGTCCACGAAAAAATCATTCTTATCAAACTTTTACTTTTCTAATAAAGCCATAGTATGAGATTAGAAGGGACATTTACATTCGGTATTATTTAGTCATATGTAAATATTTCCTTTTTGTATGTTTTTCCTATATACACATTTTTGTTTCTTCATATTTGAAACCGATTGAAAATTGAAATACAAATTATTTTGAATCTTAGGTATATGCTATAAATGATTTTTATATATTTTAGAATACAACTAATAATATTTTTACACATTTTTGACACATACTGGCTTTAATTTAGGGAATGAATTTTTATCAACATATCAAATATAATAGTTATAGATTATTTTATATAATGCAATTTTTTCATAAAATATTTGTTATTACTGTCCCACACTACAAATTAATTACAAATTAAACAAACAGACTATTAACTATTATATATATATATATATATATTATATATATATATATATATATATATATATATATATATATACATTATAATATATATATATAATATATATAATATATATATATATATTATATATATATATATATATATATATATATATATATATATATATAATATATAATATATATATATATATATACTTATATATATATAATAACGTTTTTTATAATATATATTCCATTTTATTGTCTCCTGGGAGATTATTTCATATACAGTAGACCAAAGTCTGTCGCAAAAGAGAAAACTAGTAAATTTGCAAATATCCATCTAGACACAAGTCATGCAAATACATAAAAAAACAACACCGATGTCTCGTAGTTCAACAATGGATAACTTTTGAATCTGGGACATTATAATTTACAATGGGTATACATAATAGCTTAAATGATATCAAGATAAACATCATACGAAAATAGAAGATTTAATGCCCAAGATTAATGATAAAATAAATAACTGTTAGAAATAAGATAAAAGCAACAGTTTCAAATAAATCATTGAGTTTAAAATGTAATAAAGTAAATCAAATTTTGTAAGATTTATAACAAATTTTTTTGAAAAATACCCCATTTATTTTGCAAAAACAACGACATTTTTCTGTCTTTTGTGAAGGATTAACAATGCATGTTTTTGAAACAGTTTTAAATCCTAAAATAAACCGCATAATACTTTCATGTCGTTGGTACAATCAAATAAAAAATGTTTTATGAAGAAAAATTTGAAGTTCTTTATTTTATTTTTACCTTTGATTTGTCTTATCATCATCAGCATTGACACGACAGCCCTTAGTGGGCCTTGGCATTCTTCAGAAGTCTGTGCCATTCCGCCCCTTTTCTAGAAATAGACCTCAAGTTCTTGACTTTAAGTATGTTGAAGTCTTCTTTCAGGCAGTCCTTCCACCTCTTTTTGGGTCTTCCTCTTGGTCTACTACAGAAAGGGGTGGTGTTGAAGACTTTTATTAGTGTTCTCTCTGTACTCATTCTCATGAGGTGGTCTGCCCATCTCATTCTAGATAGTTTTTTTTTTTTTGATTTAATGATGTCTTCTTCCCCATAGATTTTGTACAGTTCAAAGTTATACCTTTTTTGCCAGGTGTTATTTTCTAGGACAGCAACAAAAATAGCACTTAGGACCTTTCTCTCAAAAATCGCCAATGTTTTCTCTTCCTTTATCGTCAAGGTCCATATCTATGAGGCGTAGATTAGAACTGGTTTAATCAATGTCTTGTATAACATTATTTTTCTCCTTCTCTTAATTAGGTGGCATTTCAAAAGACATCTTAGACCAAAGAAACAATTGTTCCTCTTTCTGATTTCAGTATTGATTCGTCTGAATTAAAATTATTTTAAAAACAAATTAAAGTTTTTTTTAAAAAAAATAAATAAATTGTAATTTTTAGTTAAATTTTTTTTAAGATATCATAACTTCTCCCATATAACAATTCTATTTTCCCAGCGGTCCGTTAAAATTTAATAGATGAATTGTTTACTTTTCCGTTTGGAATCCATCATTTTGATTATCAATCTGTTATTTAAAATTGTAAATCATTTGTCTCTTTTTAGTTTACAAACTGAAACACAATTTTACTTAAAATTAAATTAGAAGCACCAGAACCTATATGTGGACAAAGGCCTACATTGTCTATATCAGTTTTTCTGACTGGAGGCCCTTAGGTTGCAAAGCATTTACCCCAGTTAAGTGGTTTAGTTCTTAAGAATGTTTGATATTCAGTTTATGGACCTTGTGAAGGGATTAAGGAGTGAGACGAACTTACCCAGACCGAGGATCAAACCTCTGACCGGTGTCTCAGCAGTGCGTAGCCCTACCACTACGCCACCAGGTTCCCAATCTTACTCAATGCAAGCTAAAAGCTTTTGAGCTCTGCGAAGTACATTTTATCGTTAAGTTACCTAACCTAACATTATATTGGTATTTTCTTTATAGTGTTTAATAGATAATTTTATAGGAAAGATTCTCTCCTTGAAAACACATGTGCTAGAATTTCCAGACACTTTTGAATGCGTTACAATTTATATTTCTAATCTTAGCAACAATCGCTGAAGTTTCCAAATGATTGTTAGATATTTTTAACTGTAATCTCTATAGAATGTTTTGCTACTTTTATTTGTGTTGTGTTTACAGAGAGAGAGAATTAAAAAATTTAACTAGTACTAAAAATAGAATCGATTGGTACAGATTTTCTGGTTATTCTTTTTCATAACTTCCGATGGATATTATCAAGAAAGAGAACAATGAAGCTTTTATGCTACGATAAACATAATCCTACATCCCTGTAAAAATAATTGAATCATGATCAGCATTAATCCTTTATATTGCGATAAACGTCATCCTACATCACTGTAAAAATAATTGAATCATGATCAACATTAATCCTTTATATTGCGATAAACGTCATCCTACATCATTGTAAAAATAATTGAATCATGATCAACATTAATCCTATATATTGCGATAAACGTCATCCTACATCACTGTAAAATTAATTGAATCATGATCAACATTAATTTTTTATATTGCGATACACGTTATCCTACATCACTGTAAAATTAATTGAATCATGATCAACATTAATCCTTTATTTTGCGATAAACGTCATCCTACATCACTGTAAAAATAATTGAATCATGATCAACATTAATCCTTTATATTGTGATAAACGTCATCCTACATCACTGTTAAAATAATTGAATCATGATCAACATTAATCCTTTATATTGCGATAAACGTCATCCTACATCACTGTAAAAATAATTGAATCATGATCAACATTAATCCTTTTTATTGCGATAAACATCCTACATCACTGTAAAAATAATTGAATCATAATCAACATTAATCTTTTATATTGTGATAAACATCATCCTACATCACGGTAAAAATAAATGAATCATGATCAACATTAATCCTTTATATTGCGATAAACATCCTACATCACTGTAAAAATAATTGAATCATGATCAACATTCACTCTATGGCAACAAATTCATTGAAGATCGTCCAAAAACGGTTTTTGATATAGAAAATAATGTTGCTGTGTGAGAGTAAGCTGATAGAGATTAAAATTTGATCTTTAAGATACTATGAGATTGGAACATCTTTGGGCATTAGTGCGACAAGTATCAATATGCATGCCTGAATATTATCATAAAAACCATGCATCAATATGCATGAATTTTTAATCTTAAATAAATTCATTCGCAACTTGTCCCAGATAATCTGACAAACAATCAAAAGAAGATTCTTGTCGATTAATACAAAGGAAACGTGGCCGCGGTGGCCTGGTTTTTTCTCGTTATCAGAAGGTAGTGAATTCGAATCCCAGCTTAACCGAAGATACACCATGTTCACTAAAGGTGGTTGTGGCACGTTAAAACTGGGCTTGGTCGCAATGTCCTCCAGATGGAGTGATACTTCTGGGGTGTAGGACAAGTATTGGAGGTCTTCTGCTTGGTCCCTGCTTCAAAATCACGAATTCTCCACCCGGTTGCTTCTATCTAACTGGTAGAGCCCAATTTGAGGCTAGATACATGCTAATAAAACAACAAAAGAAATGCTAAAAAATAATTTCATGGGTGTATCAAATTATGTATAACATCTATACAGGTAACAAACCATGGATTTAGGCATATAAGAACAAAATAAAATAGAAATCGACTGCATGGGACTTTGACAATGAGCAATTACCATTAAAAAAGCACGTATAAGCCAAGGATTGCCAGTTTCTTTATGACTACCAGTCATCTTGTGGCGATGACATTGGAGTCACGCAGGACAGTCCATTTTTAGTGGTGCACGACCACTTGTTTGATGGAGTTCATCTGATAAACTTGAATAATTTTTTATTACAACAATAAGAATTCCAACAAATCGACTCAAAGAAACTTCGTTTCGGTTAAAACACGAAATTGAGCGATATCCGCCATACTGACCTGATTTGTCACCAATTGACTTTTTTTTAACCTTCAAACATTGAAAATAAAATACTTGGTCAAAGAATATAGGTATCAGAAGAAATGGTTAATGCATTCAAAGTGCATATTTTGGAGGTATCTCAATGGAGGGTTTCAATTTCTCTTTCAAGTATCTTTCAGAAAATTAACTTGTGGTGAATTTATTTCCATCTTTGCAAATAGATAATTTTAAATTTGAGATTGTAAGATAAAAAAGTAATTTCTTCAATATGTCAAAATTTTGTCAAAAAAAGTAACATTAAAAATTTAAATCATCCTTGCCGATTTAAACTGATCATAAAGTGGATGTTTTGCCTTGTCTTTTTCATTTTGTGTTTTCTTCTGTTCTATTTTCAATGTGTGTGTTCAAATTTATAAGTTATTGAGACTAAGGATTTGAAAATTTGAAAACTAATTATTTAGAACGAAGGTAATTTTGAAATTTTTTGCAAACGGAAAAAAGTTATAATTAAAAAATACTACTTTATTATTGGTAAAAATTATTAATGGAATTTTCTCATCGCCGACGACACTAAGACATTAGATGGTAAACTCCGCCTTGTTTGCTAGAGCTCGAAGAATGCGATTCGAAAGCAGGCAGCAAATTCGTCGACAACTCTTATTTACAAAGCTGTCTCAATTCGATGTGAAGTAGAGGAAACGTTATCTGACTTCATGGATATTTTAAATCAATGAGAACCGTTATAAAGGGGCGTACTCAGGATCGGAAATATAAGGAAAGAAACAACCACTTTACAGTAATAAAAAGCATTAATTTAAGTAGATGTGAAACACGAAATTCATTTTAGTATCTTAAGAAACTTATTTTATTACTAAATTTATTTCAATTGTAAAAAAATATAATAATTTTTTTTTTAATTCTGCACTTTTTTTGATATATTTGCTTTAATTTTCGAATGATCTATTAAAATATGAAACAATTTTTCGCATTGATGCAACATAAAAAAATTTGCAAAACAAAAAAATGGCTATCTTACAAATAAATTTAATTAGAATTGATTCTCAACATTAATTGACAAGCGACCTAACCTCCGAATCAAATTCAACTAATACATCAGTACCGGAATCCGTTGTGGCATTTCTATAAGCAATACAGCTGCTCCAGCAACCAATTAAATTTCACAATTTCCTTGGTTTGCAAAGTGTCCCAAGCGAGACCAAATTATGTACAGCTGACTCCTAATCTTGTTTGGCACAGCCCAAGAATATTATTTGCATATTCAATTAGTTCTCTCCCACCTCCGCTCTGTTCTACGATAGATTTGTTACCCATTCTTAAGAATTTATCGGAACAAAATATTCAACGAGACGGTTAAGACTTCGTATTTCAGACTTGCTTATAAGGAATAAAAAATATGTGACAACTCGAATGACTAAAAGGATTATTGTCAATGAATGTTTGAATGTTTCATTCCAGAGGAAAACAATTTATTTAAAACCCTGATTAGTTATATTATTGTTGTACTTATTTTGGGATTGTTAGAACGTTTTTAAGCACAGAAGAAATACAATTCCTGTCAACGCTTATTATAATCTTTATGTGTATCGAAATACAAAAATATATTTCGCATCATGTTTCATATTATATCATTTATTATTGTTGGGTCTCATTTGATATTATTGATTTCTCATATAAAATGTTTTCGTTTATCTAAGATATCGAGTTTTTCTAATTAAATATATAAGTTTTTCCGGCAAATCAGTTTCAATTGTTTTATGGCGTTTATTTTCAATTTATTATTATGATATTGTATCTTTAAATTTATACTGTTCATCTCAAATATTATATTTCAGAAGAAAATAAATTTTAGTAAAATACATTTTAGGGTGTTATTTATATAAAAGAAAATCGAATGTAATAACCGTCTAAGCGTTAATATTAGAAAACAATTAGCAATACCTTATAAAATCATACGGTTTTGTTGATATTATTTGAAATATAAAGTGAAATTACAAATCAAGAATAGAGTTTGTCTTTTCATTTGAATGAAGAAAAATTAGTTCAATTCTTGATACTTTATTTATAAATTTATTTTTGCAAGGAATCAATGTTGAAAAATTAAAATATATACATCTCTATATTATTAAATATAGTAAGCAAACACTGTTTTATTTTCAATCACCTATTTAACTGTAACAATTGATGCAATATCATTTTTACATATGCAATAGGTATTTACTGAAAGATCTTTCAAAAATATATTAATTTATATCACCATAAAAGCCGCCCAACTTGTCTAGTGATCAGCGTGCCTGACTACCGATAGGGAGGTCCTGGGTTCGAATCTTGGTTCAGGCGTGGATATACTTTATCTCTCTCGATCCTGTCTTTGTTCTTTCCTTGTTGTGTGAATGAATTATGAATGATGCCTACACTATAAACGGGGGTCCTTATGGCATGTGTGAGAGTGCGATGGTGGACCACACCTTGTGGTGCACCCGGGGCAATGCCTCGGAGGCTTAGAGGTCGCTGTGTCTGGCCGGTTCTTTGGTATCAGGGAACAATAGATTAATAGACTCTATTGCAATTGTGTAACTGTCTACAATCAGCCATTGGAAAAAAAAATGTATATCACTATAAAATACCCCTGTGGGAATTTTTATCTCATCAACTTTTCTAATAATTAAAATAATGAAAATACCTTTGATATTTTAATCAAAACTGAGATACATTAATTTTGGCATAAATCTATGAATTATTCTTTGAAAAACTACTTTTGAAATTTGATATGAGTAAGAAAATTCTTATTTGATTGAAGAAATGTTCTCATTCATTATGACGGAATATTTTCTTATATCGCTTTATTGCAAACGTTAAATTTGATTAAAATATTACAAAATTTTCTTTTGTAAATACTGAAATCGAGTTTACCAGGTGCAATAAAGTGATAATGCAGATATACTTTGCGCTTAACATATACCTTGTTGCCAAATAAGAATGCTCGATTATCGTTTGTAGAGCTACTCTATTTCAAATATGTTTCGACAAATATGATATTAAATATATATATGAAATATAAAATAAAAAATAAATACAATTATATATTAATAAATATCAAATATGAAATATAAAAAAATAATATATATATCCATCTAGTACTCTACTTTATTAAATATTCTGCACTATTCTACCAAGATGAAAAATATGAGCTTCATATCGTTAGTAATGTGAAATATTATTGTAATGCTCTTCTAAGCCAATTTCTGCTAATCATCACACCATCAATTTAAACAATTTTTCTGTACACTTTTCTTGTTAAATATCAGAATAGAGATTCAAAGAAGAGAGATGCAAGTGACTATTTGCACAGTTCATCTACTGACTTTTTACCACAAGAATACCTCCTTCCAATAAGTCTGGTCAGTGCCAGTTGCTATAGTAACAAAAGCTTTCCATTTCAAATTTGAGCTATTGTTATGAATTGGCAATATTTAGAATAGTATCTCACACACATGTAATTCCAAATCCTTTAGTAAGTCAAAGTTGCTAATTTTCATTTCGCTCCTCCTATTGAAAATGGAACATCTTTTGTTTTCTTGGTAATGGACGGGCAAAAATATTTACAGAAAGGCAGATATTTTTGTGGTAGACACTTTGTACTACAATTGACTTAAATATCTTGTTATTATGTACATATTGAGCAAAACAATAGGAAATGCATGTCACACAATGTGGATTGAAGCATAGACCTGTAAAGAATTTGTCAGTAAGCGTTAAGCATGTATTTCATTGCACGTTGATGTTTTGTTTTTTCCTCTTCGCTTATGTACGTCATAAACATCTTGGAAATTGAATGGCTGATTATTGTAAGTTAATTTATTTTTAAATTAATTGACCAATATTGAAAGATGAATAGTTTCTTCGGATCAAATGGAATTAAATGGTTTTGAAAGTTGATTTCGTGGACAAATTTGGCATCAAATAGTAAACAACTTATAATGTCAAAGCTGTTTTAAGACATTTTAATATTGATTCGTAAACTGATTTCGGAGTTTTTTTCATAAATTGTGGGTTATATTCCAGTGTCATAGAAAAGTAAACTTACAAGCACTCATTCTAACAGAAGTACTATATACATCTCCTATTTTTCAATAGTGCCCAGAACCAAACTTGATAATTTTCGTTCCTAAAAAAACTGCCTTGCAACTAGAGCATCTTGATTCCTTCGTGAGAATGAATAAGCTTACATAACTCTGTGATATAAATGGCCACGCTGATATGTTGATCTGCAAATGTCCCATGGTAAAGCTTTCGCAATTTTACAAATCATTTGTAGCAGCTTTTATTCTTTTGAATTTCATCATGATGATTTACATCAGTTTGGTACATCGCTGAAAAATAATCGTCCTATGAATGAATGTACATTAATTGACGATTAAAAAACAAATTGAATTTTTATTTCTTAAATTAGTCCTTTTTAAAACTAAATGTGTAGCACGACAGTCCATTGTGAACCAAAGCCTTCGGTGGCCATATATGTCTTATTTTTGAGCTACATCTTGATAATAGATGACAATTATGTATGTAGCTGAGTATTATCATCCTTTATATATATGAAGGATATTTAAGCATATTTATGACAGAGAGTTAAAAATAATGGATTTCATTTTCTTACTTTTTAAACTAATCATATCCTTCTAATTAAACGATAACAGCATCAACATTTATCAATATTGAATAACTATATTATACTGGTAGACTGAGCAGGGCAGTATTACAAAAGTACTAAGCTTACCGACTGAGCAGGACAATATTGCAAAAGTACTATACTGGTCGACTGAGTAGGGCAATAGAGCAAAAGTACTATTCTGGTCGACTGAGCAGGGCAGTAGAGCAAAAGAACTATACTGGTCAATTGAGCAGGGCAATATTGCAAAAGTACTATACTGTTCGACTGAGCAGAGCAATTAGGCAAAAGTACTATACTGGTTGACAGAAATAGAAATACCGATGTTAGGTGATCCCGAACTGTACTATTGATTGACAGATCAGGACAATATTGCAAATGTACATATGATATAAGAATGCATGCGCGCAAATATGTATTAAACAATATTAGCACATAAAACCATGTGGTCTAATAATGGGACTTCGCGCTCCAAGACACAGTTACAAAGTTCGATCCTCGCACTGGGTAAGGTCAACATAATCATTCATTTCTTCAGTAAACCCATAAAACTGAGTACATATCAAGCTTAGTAATTAAACGCAGGGTGTTTCTCGTTAGAAAGACCACCTAACTGAGATATAAGCTTCGCACCCCAGGGACCTCGAAATTATGAAAACAGATGTAAACTCAGTAAGCCTCGGCCCTCATATGGATTGTTGTGCCATTGAGTTTAGTTTAGTTAATATCAGCAAATGCAAGATGTTCTCTTACAACATTTTTGTAAAGTATGAATTTGCAAAAATTTGATATTTTCTTTTTTATACTTTCTATTTAAGACATTCACACAAATGGATCTAAAAATATTTACTTATAGATTTCTAAAATTATTATGATTACATACCCCAATTTAATATATTTGATTTAATATGCTATCTTTATATTTTCGTTTCTAATCTTGAGTTCCATCATAAAGACTTTCATTTGGAATCCATAGAAATCGACGATTATTGTTATCTTTTCAAATGAATGAGTATGTTGCGGTCATTATTACTCATTTATAAAACAATAAACCACACACCGACATACTTTTATTTCTTAAAAAAATGGAAATATAATATTCATTCTTTCTATTCTATACTGAGAAGAATGATCATTTAGAGCGATTTCGTCCATCGCAAAAGATAAATAGCATGGATGGCAGACGAAAAGCAATTTAATAGCCTTCATCGAACAAAACACTCTGCAATTATTTTGTTTTTATTTTTTCATTCACCTGAAGCATTTGGATGCACGAAATACGAGTTCTAGCCATTATTTTCGCTGAAACGTTCTCCGTTTGTTCCACCGGAAGTACAGAGGGTGGGCTACTGCGTGGGAGGAAGACAGCTTGTTCCGACACTGAGTTCGGCAGATAATGTCACATTGATCTCCGACGCTTCCCCGGAAAATCGGACATTATTTCTGTCCGTTCACTCGATTTATTCCCACCAATTCAGGAAACTTACCATTAAAAGTCGCTTCCTTCTGTGACAGGCACTTTCTCTCGCGATTGTTATGGGGTGGTGTCGTTTTAGACTGCCTAAATGCTTATCTTTAATCAATGTAAAATCTACAATGTGTGATAGAATAACAGTTTTTGTTCTATTATGTGTCGGAACGTTTCAAATATCATATTTAATCTTAATATAAAAAATGAAAAATGTATATAAATCATTGTTTAATTGGAAAACATTGTTAAATGCAGAGAATTTTACTAATTATACCAATTCAGAATTATATTTGTCGTTTCTTTTTTTATATATTTATTCAACTTAAAATCCGATTATGTTTTATAAATTAATCATCTCTCTTTTATTTTTGAAATATATAAATTGTTAACTATTATTTAATTTAATAAGTGTAGGAAAATAAGATGCTTAAATCGTATAAATAATATATTTCTGGATCTCTAATGTTTGCATTTCACTTCATTTAAATTATTCGACTGTTTGTTGCTCATGTTTTTTGCTAACATATGGCCAACTAGGCCAAAATCTACAGGTTCAAGTAGGATTCAAACCCACGAAGTGTTAAACTGATGTTTCAAGCTTTCACCATTCAGCTGCATGCTCAGTCTAAACAGTTCGTTAAGGAACAGAAAAAAATATTTATAACCTCGTTCTATGAAAGATTTTTATATTATACCTTTACAAAGAAATTATTCGTTGCTCAATGACCTTCTTTTTGTACACGAGAGCTAATTACACAAAGAGCTTAAAAAGAATTCTGAAATACTATAAAATTAAAACCCAAATTTGAGATTCAAACCCGAGAATTTTAAACTTCAGTCTCATGCGTTATCAATTTATAAGTTCAATTCTAATTTTGTTCGACATAGGATCATTTAAAAACTACATTTTAAATTCCTATTCCTGGATGGAGAAAAGTTGCAGCCTCTGTTAGTTATGTGATCAGAGCAACTAGATGCATAGGACGTACCTAGTTCTTGTTGGTGTTCCAGTTAGTGTGATCCCTGCTCTACGGGGACCTGTCAGGGTGGGGCCACCCTACCGGTAGTTGAAATACAAATAGCAAAGTTTCCAGAATTTTTGGGGGGATGTTTAACGTTATGGATCTGGTCTCGCGCAGCTGTCCAAAGGAGATATGGAACAACATTTTAAATCATATATGGGATTTCTAAATAAACTATTAAATAAATTAACTATTTCATTATTTAAAAGAAAATTTCTGAATAAGTGTAAACTTACAGATGCGAAAATTTTATATAAAATGTAGCACCTATACATGAAAATTCCTTTATGAAGATTATTTTTATTATAGAGTTATTTAGTTAATACATGATTATTTTCAGACTCTACAGAATTTTTTTTTTTAAATATGTCTTAAATTTGCATACAAAAATAATAAAAAAAGGGGAAAAACCTAAACTCATCATCAAATTTGTTAATGGTTATGGAAATATGTTTAGTGTACATGCATGCGTTGAATTTTAAAAATATCTCGAGGAAAATAAATCAATTTCAAATATATTATTTCAACGACATTTTTGGTAATTCAAAGCTCGGTGGCGAGACGTGATATTTCAGTGCTAAAGAGCTGTGGTACTGTTAACCGCTCAAGGTCATTTTTTTAACATGAGAGTTAATCACACTGGTTCTTACATTTTAAAATGAATTCCAAATTTCTGAAAACAATGAAGTCGAAGATGGAATTCGAGCCCACAAGCTATTGAACCTAAGGCAAAATTGCTAATCAATCGGCTGTCAGTTTGGCTATAAATAGGTCTTAGTAGTGTCCTCCTGAAATGATATCTCTAGGGATAGCAGATAAAGAAAATTTATTGGAGGTTTTTCAGTAATGTATTTGTTTCTAAATGACGATGATTTCCAACTGACTTCTTGCATCTAATTGATTGAGCCCAACTGTGGCCTGCGTACAGGGAAAAATACTGGTTGACTTACATTAGCGATGCCATTGCATATTTGCAAGTATAGAGTAATTCGTTACATTTAAATTGCCTTAAAATTGTGTGCGTGATTGTTATTGATCTCCATCAATAATTGAGTATCTTCCGTTAACTGAGAATGACAACCCCAGTGTGCATTTTTGTATTATTTAAGTGATATGAAATGATGACTGTATTCTATAAACTCAATCTGGCTTAATTTTCCATTACATCTTTTACTTTTCATAAAGCTAAGGTAAGATTACGGTAACGATTTTGCAGTTGCTTTTTTCTGCCGATCAAAAACCGCTAAACACAGTCAATCATCTAAATTTTAACCATGTCAAAATAACGAGCCCGACACAAGAGCTGGAAATCTCATCGCTACATCAATAGAAACCATTCTATTCTACAGAATGCTTAATATGCAAAGGCTTCCACAGGACGATGATCGGAGTTAGGATTCGAACCTAATACCTTTTAACCACGAGAATGACGCCTTTTTCTGCAAGGCTACGCTATGCATTTCGGTGCGGAATAAACAGCTATAATACATATTCTTCAATCTAATATTCTTTTATTCGTAGTATGAATAAATATATGGTTGCTCACAGAAAAGCTTGCTATTATATTGTTTTAAAATGTATTTTATCATTACTTGAAGACACTTTTTACTTTTTGTATTTATGACAATAGTAGCCTTATTGGATAGGACATTCTTTCTTGTTATCGAAAGGTAATAAGTTCGAATCTGGACCCAATCGAATATCTATCTTGTTCTCTAATGAAGACACATTCAACATGTAGTAGTTCCAATGTCCTCCATGTGAAATGATACCTCTGGAAATGGCCGGTAAAGTCTGAAGTTCTTCTCTTTGGTCTCTGCTTATAGATTAAAAAGACCCTCTTTCAGGATTATGACGCCACACTCACCTGGTGTCCCATTCTATAAAGTGACATCAATTCCACCCTTTTCAGAAGCCGGGCATCATACTACAACATTTATAAAATTCTATCCATAAAACTTTTCTTTCAATCTCTTTCATAAAAATGCCTTTTTTTCCGATGCTGAAAAGTTTTAACTCAATTATGCAACTGTAACAAGAACAAGTATTAGGGCTCGTTTCTAACGGTATAATTTAAAGCTCGTTTTTTTCTCTTTAAACTATAATTCAATTAGAACAACTGTGATCTGTATTTTTTACCTTTAACAATTTAATTAAATAAAATCTAATTATTTCTGCTCTTCCTAAGAAAGTAATTTTCCTGCAAAACTTAATTTAATTCTCTGTCGTTCTCGTACTCAAAAGTGTAAGCAACATAGATCCATTAAAAGTAAGAATAAAAATGTTGCGATTTTTAAATTCTAGGATTTAAAATCAAGATTATCTTGTAGTCTAACTTTGCATAACCCAATAGCCAAAGGACGTTGTAAGCCCAATAACATTAACACGTGTTGTCTTCTGGGAAGACTATTTATAGTAAAGAAACATATTCATTTCCTGCAGTTTATGAAACCCGGAAAATTCCAAAGCACCCACCTTTCACATTCACGATTAAATAATAAACATATATATAACATTGATTAAGCATGACTGGTATCGAACCGGATGTTTTTAATTTCGCATGAATTCAGCTATTACGACAACATGTTGAATGCAGTAGCATTTAATTAAAAAATCTGTTGGAACATTAACAGAGGTAAAAAAAAAAATACTCGATGCTATATTTATTTGTCTAATAAATTGATTCTATTTTCTCCTACACCTTTTTTAGTGTAAATAATAAACTAACTTATCCAGCAGAAAATTAATTTAGGTCATTATATTTTACTTATATATTATTAACAGATGTAATCGTATATAAGTTTTGAAATTGGGCATCAGCTTTTTTATTTTATGCATTAACGATACAAAAAACCTAGATAACCATTCTCCTATTTTTTCTGATAAAGAAAAATAGTTATGTCAAATTACTTGCGTTAAATATTCCATTTTTTATAAATTGATTTTGTTTTTTGCATATCAATATCTCAAATCGTTTTTAATTTTTTTTTTTTTTTTTTTTTTTACAAATTTTTTCAATTTTTATAATTATAACTTTCAAAATGAGAAAGTCTTCAAACAAAATGTTGTTATGTTATTTTATGTTAATATAATTTTTTTTTAAATTTAAAATATACACGAATAGAATTTTCTGAAGAATTATTAATATTCTTATAAAAGAAAATGGAATATTTAAATAAAATTAGAATGTTTCATAATCTTTTTTCACATCAAATGTGTAAAAGTGATTAACAATAATCATGATAAACCTTGGCTGATAATCATGATATACCTTGAATGATTTAAATTTTTCCGACAACTGCGAAACATAGCTAATTCTGTTAATAAGCATTGATTAAATTATAGAATAAATTTCTTGTACTTATAAAAGTCTTAATAATAATTCTCCTCTTAAAATATAAATTAAATTTTAAGACATAATTTCCGACTTTTTGCAAAAAATCTTTGTATTTTTTAAACGTACACTTACTTATTTTATTTATATATCCAATTAGTTTCCTTATTAAATGTTTTTTTCTACATTTTTCTTTTGTTGATTTGAATTCCAAATTTAAAGTTGAATTTGACAATATACATCTATTATTATATACTGAATAATTTACATCATACTTAATTTTTTAATTGTTTTCACCCATTTTTCATGTTATTTCAAACTCTCAACAATTTAATGAAATAGGTATGATAAAAATAAAATCCTCAATACAATAGCATATTCAAAATTTAAAACAATCAGAAGAAAATTAATTTAACAACAAGGGAAGTAAGTATTTATCAAAACTAAACACTCATTCTTCAAAATAATTTCTCTTCAAAATAATAACATATTACAATCAATCAAATCTATACGAATATCAATGTTGTTGGAATAAAACCCCATAAAGAATACTTTTATAAAATTAAATATGTCAAAAAAAATGTAAAAGCTAACATTTCTTTTTCTTTAATAAAAATAATTCTTCTTTAAATTAAATGCAATTTTATGTTCTATTCTTTTCTCAGATTTTTTTTCATGTATAGAAATTTTCACCACATCTTTTTCCAGAAAAAAAATACTTTGTACATGCTTTCAAATTGAATGATAATTTTATTAACTGTTTACTTTCCTTAAAATAATTTCATCCTTTTTCTGAAAAAGGTAAACAAAACTCTGGACAAGAAATTTCTTAAGAAAGTGTTAGAGTCGAACACGATGAAATTACATTCAACGTGATTGGTTGACCAGTGGGTTCCACTGTCTACAAATTTACTCCGCCGTTTCATTATTCTGCCAATAGGTAGCAGCACAATACACAAATTAATGACTTTTCCCTGACAAACTGAATTAGAAGCGTGTATCTCTTTATATGTGTATTATGGGTTATATATATATATATATATATATATATATATATATATATATATATATATATATATATATATATATATATATATATATATATATATATATATATATATAATTATAAAATAATAGTTATAATTATTACAATTAGAAAATCATGACTATCTCATGTAGGCGATGAATTTGCTTTTAAGGTTATAACACTAACACTACTGTCGCAAACAATACAAATTATTTTTCCATTGTTTGCTAGCAATTAATCGCCAAGATAAAAGTGAAAAATCATTTGGCGAATGAGAATTCTGTTTCTTGTACAATAAACCTCATAATGCATCTGTTAGAAATTAGGAATCTCCTCATTTTTAACCAAATTATCTGAAAATAAACATGATTTTTTAAAAAAATGAACTATTTTCTTGATTCATTGAAAATTATTTATTTTTCAAATTAAGTGCGGAGATTTTTTCCAAAATCTCGTAAATAATAAAATACCACCTACTTCAATCGTAATGAGAGTAAAGGAATTTGATTGGCAAATAAATTTATATTCAAAATCTCTCTCTGTTAAGCAAAAAAAAAAGTTATTGGTTAAGATACTTTTTTATCGACAACATATCCACTCGTATTCAGTATACTTAGATCTAAACTTGATAGTGGATATTTTGATGTAATCAAAATATTAAAGTAAGTTTAATGATTTTTCTTGATTGTTTGAATAGCACGTTAAAAAAACTAGGTTTCAAAAATAATCTATTTTTTATTGATGAAAATTTTTAAGTTTTACACACAAACATTTTTAAGTAACTTTAGATTATAATTAAAAAAAAGGGTTGGAATTATTTTAAGATATTGATATATTAGCTTATGGCATGAATTTAAAAAATCCAAGTTAAAAAACTCTGTTAAATAGAAAGTAATAACTAAATATGTATATTAGTTTTAGTTGAATTTATAAGACAATAAAAATCAAAATAAAATAAATAATAGTATATGGTCGAAAGAAATGATACTTATATATTTTCTAAAAATTAATATTTAACTATGAATGAATCTAAAAATTATATATTTTATAGGCGAAATAATTCTACACAGGTAAATGAAATTTTAAAAACAGAATTCCATTGTTTGTCTAAAAAGAATGTCTGTCTACAGTAAAACTTTAAAACACAAAAGTACTTTAAAACAGAGAGTACACCCTTCAAGTATTGGAAAAAGGCATTTATTTATAGTGAATTAATTCAGAAAATTAACACATTTAAAAAAAAAAAAATGAGCAGAAGTTCAATAAGCGAAGCCCTATTTCCAGACATCTAAGAAAAGGGTTGTATACAACACTGTAAATTGATTCATCCTATGAAAGAAAATCATTTTATTTCAGATTATTAGATAACGATGTAGACAAGCTAAGTCAAAGTGGTTTTGAATGCAAAAAAGAGTCACTAGTAAATTAAAAAAAAAAAAAAAAAAAAAAAAAAACTTGGAAGTGTGAAACATTCGAAATTATTATAAAGCATTTATAAGTATAAAATGCAGATATATATATATATATGTACAAAGTGTTTCCATATTTTCGTCCAACCCCAGTATATATATGGGGTTGGACAAAAATATGGAAACACCTTGTGAAATGCATGTCAGAAAAGAAAGATTGATTTTAATGAAATATGTAGGTGGCGCTGGCGTTTTCACCTATTGGCGCCACCTATACAACTTCGTAAATGCGCTGCACAGTTCAGTCGTTGTCAGAGCACTGTCATGTGAGGTTGGCATTGCATTATGTCATTTGTTATATGTTAACAGACTACGAAAGTGGGCAAATTGTTGGAGTGCGTATAGTAGGTGCTTCCGTAAGCAAGGTGGCCGAGGTATTTAATGTTTCAAGACGTATATATACTGTATAGATAATTTATTCCGCATATTTGAAATGCAGAAAACATTATCCGCTAAATCACTACGCGAACGAAAGTGTGCGCTGAGTAATCGTGACAGACGATCATTATGGAGGATTATCACGAAAAATAAGAAGACCATAGCTGCAAAAGTTACTGTTGAAATGAATGTCTTGTTACCAAACCCTGTGAATACCAAAACAATTCGAAGGGAGCTTCATAAACAGGGAATTGCTGGCCGTGTTGTAATTGAAAAGCCATTCATCAGTGATGATAATGCCCGTAACAGGAAAAAGTGGTGTTTCAGTCATAAAACCTGGACTATTGAGAATTGGAAGAGATTAATGTGATCTGATGAGTCTTCCATCACTTTTTTTCCCACTTCTGGTCGAGTTTACGTCTGGAGTACGCCATCTCAAGCCTATAATACACTATATATAGACTGCTTGTCGCCAAGAGTGAAACACGGCGAGGGTTCCGTGATGGTTTGGGCAGCCATATCGTGTGATTATCTGCTGGCCATATGATAACTCTGTCAGGGCGCATTACTGCCAAGACTTAAATGAACATTTTGGCCGATCAAGTCCATCCCATGGTACAAAGTTTGTTCCCTAGTGGTGATGGTGTCTTTCAAGACGACAAAGCCTCTGTTCACACAGCTCACATTGTCCAGCACTGGTTTTCTGAGCAGGAGGATGATTTGTCGCATCGCCCCTGTCCACCACAGTCACCTGACCTGAATATTATGGAACCTTAGTGGTCTACATTGGAGTGGAAAATGCGTTCTCGCTATCCACTACCAACATCGTTATCTGAATTTGCCATTGTTCTGCAGGAAGGATGGTACAACACAATATTCCCTTGGCAAACATACAGGAACTGTATTTATCCTTTCTGAGAAGACTGCAAGCTGTTTTGAATGCCAACGGGTTTCCTACACCATATTAGGCAAGGAAATGTGTTTTTTTAAGGTGTTAACATATTTTTGTCCAACCCATGTATATATATACACACACAGAGATATATTATATATATATATATATATATTATATATATATATATATATATATATATATATATATATATATATATATATATATATATATATATATATATATATTCATACGAGGCTAGTAAATAAGTTTACCAGAAGATGTTTCTGCGTAATGACCGAACGGCAAACATATTTGTAGTGTAGAATTGTAGCTGTGGCTATCATATGTTGCAATCTAATTTCTCAGACAGCTTCTATTAAAGTCATTATAGTGTTAAAAAATGTCGGCTCTTATTTCTTTGCCCCCTGAATGTAAGGGCCAACAGTAAAAGTTGAACACCACTGTACAGCTCTCCGGAACTTGCGACGAGCGTCTCAGAACAACGGGCGTGACATAGTCAGTGCTGGTGTTTTATTACTCTATGGCAAGCTATGCCCTCCTACGGCGAATTTCACAAGAAAAGAATGCTTGAAAAGTTTAGTTAGGAAGTGTCTGTCCATCCACCTTATAGTCCCGAGCTTGCTCCCAGACTGTTCTATCTGTTATTGCAACCAAAGTAATATATGTATCAACAGACGAAGGCGTGCAGACAGATGAGATATGTTGTTTCCATTCCCTAGTGGCCGATTCTATGATACTGAAATACAAAATTTAATCCTCAGTATGACAAATTCTACCATTCCAATAGCTCACAAGTCGACAAGTAGCTGAAATGTTGTTGCACATCTTTAAAAATAAATTTTCCTTCGAAATTATATTTTGTTTCCTTTTTATGAGTCATTATAAACTTACATTCCAGAATGACACACTATAAATCTTCCCATCACTTTACTTCTTATTGGGCCATTGTCTCCCTAACAATTTAATTCCAAAGCAGTTTGTCTTGTGCCTCAGATGATTAATTTGTTGTTTTCAAGTTTTTGTGATATTCTTTTCAATCTCTTCGAATAATCTTTTCCTTGATCTCATTGTTTCCTCTTACTTTAACCTTTAAAAATGTTTTTTTACACCAATCATTCATTAGGCGTTTCATAAGTCCGTTTCCATCACCCATTTTGGCAGTCCGCTTTGCATATCTTGTGAGTGGCTTCTCAACAATATTTTATCCAGAGAGGTGTCGTTAGCCCCAAGTTTAACCCCCACCTTGGAAGGAATGACCCTCCTATTTATAAGCTCCCAGGAAGCAGGAGTGCTTGGGGACAATTCTTTCACATCCAGTCACCAAACGGAACTAACCATCAATGGATTTATTTTTGCTCTGCACGATATTAAGCTTCACTATTATATGAAAGTGGCTTTTTTTCATTTAAAATATAAATCGAAATTTTAAAATAAAATAATTTTTAATTTAGTATATCTCTTTTTAATATTCATCAATATAAAATATCTTTTATTACAAAAGATATACAACTAATAATTTAAATTAATTAAGAAAATATATCTTCGCCAATTCCATGAATCCTTGTTAAAATACTATGCATAGTGTTATTTGAGTAAAATGGTTTTCAATATCCACTTATCAAATACTTGTGAAGATACACGTAAATGAAACTATCATAGGATGGTGTATATGAAATACATCATGTGATGACATATGTTTAACAAACCTAGTGAGATGTATGAAGATACATATAAATGTAGAATTTGACATCACAAGAGCTAAATTATTTTCTAAGGATTAATTTATTTCTCGTTATTCGAAAAATAATTTATGAGCTGAGTTAATATGATAATTTCTACATATTACACTCTAAAGCTTTGGGCAAAAAAACAGTAAACTATTCCGAGAAATTATTTTGAAATCTTATTATGGTCTTACACGTCAGATTAATTAAACAATTGACAAAATTAGAAGAAACTACGAGATAAAAATATAAATGGTATTCTAAGCTTTTAATTACATTCTCTTGGCGCCAAATGAGCAATTAAATCAAGAAAGAATGTGTAGGCGCAGCTGTAAAAATCACTTCAATATATAGTTATTTATGATACGGCAATTAAGCCAAAAGCCAGCAGAATATTCTGATGCAGGTATTAAAATTCCAAAAGGCTTCACTATACGTAGCTCTGTTTGTTTTTCTAATTTTCCCCTTTCCTAATATAATCCCTTGCATTTATAAGTGTGACTAGTTTTATTTTGATGGACTTAATCCCAATTAAAACAATTTCTAAGTTGGATTAATTATAGGCTTAATCCGAGTTTGTTCTTTTTTCTTTTAATATTTTAACTTGTTAAATATTATTTTACTTAAAAGATCGAAATCAATTGAAGGCTGCCTTAAAAAATAAATAAATGTAAGATTAACACATCAATGTTTTTTTTAATGTAAAATGTCCCTTAAATTGGCATTTTCTAATTATGCTTTACCAAGATTATTTTAGGCTTATACTATTCAGTCTGTCATTAACCATCAATTTGCAATAACAATTATTGCCTCAAAAATAATAGTTTTTTATTTAAAATTTTACATACTGAAATAGAAACGAAACTTATTGAAATTATTAAAGGAAATGGTTCACTTTTTAAAGCTAGGCATACCGTAGTACTATCTATATATATATATATACGACAGACTGACGTGTTCGTTCGCATCTACCTCATTGCACCACTTTACGCGATGACAAGCAAATTGTATGCATGGCAGTGACGGATCGCTCTGTCATATCACGAACCATAGCACAGTACATTCAGTCTGTAACACATCATACAATGTCTTCGTGTACCATTCGTTGCTGTTTACAGCAAAGTCGTCTGTCTGCAAGTTGTCCATTGCTTCGTCTACCCTTGACGCAGAACCAGTGAAGTCCCCACTACAAATGATGCGATGAAAGAAGGATGCGGGCGTCAGAATGGAATGAAATTATCATTACTGACGAGTCACGCTTTCTGCAACACCACGATGGTCGCATTCGAGTCTCTAGACACCTTAGAGAGAGGATGCTGAACATCTGCGCTATGCATTGCCACACTGGTCCTGCATTGGGTATTATGCTATGGGTTGGTATTGAATATCATTCTCGCACTCCTCTTCTACGCATTCTCGGTACTTGAAACAGCCAACACTATATCTCCGAGATGTTGGTGCCAGTTGTCCTTCCTTACATTCAGGGTATGCCCAGAACCATATTTCAACAGGATAATGCGTGACCGCAAGAGGACGCATTGTCCAAGGGTTCTTTGTCAATCGCCAGATTGATTTGCTTCCCTAGCCGACTTGCTCCCCGCATCTTTCGCCGATAGAAAACATTGTTACTCAACGATTGTTCCAGATTACATTCCCAGTTGGCACACCAGATCTACTTTGGCAACGTGTGGAAGCTGCTTGATCTGGCTTACCCCAAGATCACATTCAACAACACATTTCTTTTAATCAATGCCGAGGCGTGTGCCAGCGGTGATCTCCAACTATGGTGGCTACTTTGGCAATTGATTTTGGCAGCAACAACACTTCACAGAAGTCTATAAATTTAATCTTTGATACTTTGTCAACTATTATTATTACTGTTATCTATGAAACAAATTTTGTTGTGATACCTCTTGTCTTTCTCGGTGTTGCAATTTGGGTGACCAGAGTATTGTGTGCGTTATTATATTTGTGTGCGTGTGTGTGTATTATATTGTGTGCGTGTGTATGTATTATATTTGTGTGCGTGTGTGTGTATTATATTGTGTGCGTGTGTATGTATTATATTTGTGTGCGTGTGTGTGTAATATATTTGTGTGCGTGTGTGTGTATTATATTTGTGTGCGTGTGTGTATTATATTTGGGTGCGTGTATGTGTATTATATTTGTGTGCGTGTGTGTATTATATTTGTGTGCGTGTGTGTGTATTATATTTGTGTGCTTGTGTGTGTATGTATATATACACATATTGTTACAAATATTTTCTTTTTTTTTAAGAAAAAGGTTGAAATAATATTGTATTCCAAATGAGCCATTATTTTCCCTAAAGTGAACGTATCGAAAATTTAATTGACTTTGTTTTTGATTCATGAATATAGAGTCCTATTTATTCCTCATTTTTACTTAGCTCTACATTTGATATTGACTAAAATATAATGAAGAAAAGGAACTGAAGCTAAAAATACATACTTGTATAGTCTTAATTACTTGGGTGTGGTAAGAACGCTTTTGGAAGCTGCAATTTATATTCAAATGACTTCATGACTAGACACTATTCTTTTCCTTTTTGACACTCGAATATAAATGTATGTGTGCAGTCTTTTAAATTCTGTAATAGTTACTTTAGGTTTCTTTCTTCTACGTTTCAGATTGCTCCTCATAAACATGTTGTCTTTCTCCCTTTTTGATGTATGCTTATTATATCGTTTTCAAATCCTACTTCTTTTGAGAAGTTATTTTAAAAGAATTTTTTTAATATTTTAGTGAGAGTGATAGATAGAAATTAAAAATTTTTATTGCTTGTCAACAATTTTGTGTCTTTGTATATCGGTATCATATTGAGAAATAATACAGATAAGAAAGATTATGAAAATGGCATTTCGAAAATGAGTTTTAGTTTACATAAACTCTATTTTTTTTACTAATAATTTCTCAATCTTTGTGTTTTTATTAAGGTAACTTATACTTTGTTTCATTATGTACTTATAATACATTTTAATGGATATACATGTAAAAAATGTATTATTATCTTATATGCATTGCAAAAATATGTACAGAATTTTTAATTTGATATTCTTTTCAATATATTTGTGAACATGCATTTTCATCTTTCTTATTCGTTTTTTTGCAGACTTAATTTTATTTAGCTTTTTAGAATTTTCTCTCCAGCCGCTAAATTACATATTATAGCTATTTTTAATATATTTTATAAATTATACTATTCTTAAATTTTTCACACTAGTTGTGGAAACACATTTTTTAAATCACAAATTCTTTCCACTAAATCTTATCAGCAGGTTCTGTTGCCAGATCTGTGAGCCAAATTGAATTTTTTCATAAAAAGAGGTTATATACATATTTTTGAAATATCAGTGATTCTCTGTCTTACCAAATTTCAATTGAAATTTAATTGGAGTTATATAAGCCTTTTAATCTAGTATGATAATGTGTTTATCATGTTATTTTTTTAAAAAAAAAGTTTGTTTAAATATACTTTATAGAATTCTGTTTGAAAATTTCTTTTAGAATTCTGTTGAAAAATTTCTTTTTGAATTCTTTTTGAATATTTATTCAAAATTTTATTTGAATATTTCTTTTAGAATTCTATTCAATCATTTCTTTTAGAATTCTGTTTGAATTTATTTTTAGAATTTTGTTTGAATATTTCTTTTAGAATTCGGTTTGAAAATTTCTTTTAGAATTCTATTCGATCATTTCTTTTAGAATTCTGTTTGAATGTACTTTTAGAATTCTATCCGATCATTTCTTTTAGGATTCTGTTTGAATGTATTTTTAGAATTTTGTTTGAATATTTCTTTCAGAATTCTGTTTGAAAATTTCGTTTAGAATTCTAATTGAATATTTATTTTTAATTGTATTTGAAATTTTTTTTACAGTTCTTTTCCGATATTTCTTATAGAATTCAGCTGAATTTATTTTTGTAGAATAATATTCGGAAATTGAATTTAGAATTCTATTCATAATATTAAAATTCTGGAGTGTGTTAGATTACAAAATTTTTGGATTTTGTTTTGGGTTGATTAAAGTTGTATAGAAATTATTTCTGAAATGAAATATTTCGCAAAACCTGCATTAATTACTAAAGTTTTTTCTTTGAATATTTCGTAAACAAATCTTAAAAAAATATCTAAATTTAATAAATACTTTAATTTGGGTGACATATATTTGAGAACATAACTAATATTATTAAAAGCAACCATTTACTTACCTTAATAAAAATAAGGTACAAAATTTATTAAAATGTTCTAAAATGTCTACTTTGCTTAAACTAATAAATTCCATTTATTATTATATCTATGTTCCCAATACATCTCAATTTCAATATTGAACTTAGAAATTTTGTTTATATAACCGAAATAATAAATATAAGCATTTCATTGATTATTTAGAAAAAAAATAAAGTCAAGTTAATTTTGTGTTTAATTTTAATTAAAAGGATTGCTTATTTATGAATAACGTGTTAATTGAAATAATTAAGAAAAAAATTTAGAATACGTTAATGATATTGTTTTATAAATTACGCTGAGTGTCTCATTTTCTGAAAACTATAAATAAAATTTGTACAGACAACAGTTTTTTGATATTTCTTTTCAGTCTCTTTGCCTTTGAACTGTACATAAAAATACGTTTGCATATAGTTATTTTTATGCATTTGATTTATATATATCTTATTAATATACTTTGTAATATTAATATATAGTTAGCAACACTTTATGCATTGTATTCGCTTAATGATTTGCAATCCCTGCGGTGAATCAAAGTGTACAACCTTTTTGTTATATTCAACCTCGCCCTCTATTCATTAACTCAGAACTTTACTTCCTTTTTGTGTGAATTAATAATAACTATATTCTCTCTCTGTATCTTGGTCTGTTAGTTTGAGTAGATAAGTTGCCGGTCAGGTAAGCACATGTTATTGGATAGGAAGGGATGAGAACTTGTCGTCAGGGCATATTAGGCTGATGGTTTATTCGATCGAAATTGGTGGTGAAGATATTACTTAGCCAATGTCATAGAATATAACCCAATGAATAAAGTGATATCCATCTTGGAACAAAACGCAGAGATACGTGAAGGATTCTTATTTTTTCAGTAGTGTTAATAAGATTTACTTTCAGAAAGGTACTATTTATTGGTAGTTTTCTGAAAGTAAATATTTCAGAAAATTAATTCTTGTTTGGCACATTTTTCTTTTATAACCGCTGCATTTAACTGAATAGAATTTGTGAAAAAAAATACTGTTTTTATTCTGTTTACTTCATTCCATTTTATTGAAGAGATAAAACGAAAATGTGTGTTTTTATGTAAAATTATTTAAATATTACATAACTTTTCAATTACATCACCCATTTCGGAAGTTCGAAACGCGTATAATATGGATTTAATTCTTTTACGTCTAATTTATGTGTGTTACATTCTTTAACGAATATGATTTTAACATGTTTAAACAAGAATGTCATTTACACTTGTATATTATTGGAGAAAAGTGTTCTTTCCTGTCTATGATCTGCCTAAATTAAAATGCTATGCTGCGGGTTCATTTTGGTGATGAATTTGAGCCTAGCGACTTTGTTTCCTTAACAAAACCGCGAACAATCAGTGAGCAATCAATCCATCATTTATTTATCATTTAATTATTTGTTTAGTTGTAATTTCACCTCAATGGGTGGATCACATAAATATAACATAAAAATCCAAAATTATCTACCGAATTCTACCATTATGCATTGTAAATACTTGTGTAATGTTTACAATATATATTGATATAATAATAGCCATTTTGAACTTTGTAAAAAGCCTTTACTAGTCGACTGTGAACTTAGGGTCAGAAAAAGTTATTCATTCTTCCCAAGTTCGAAACACGTATAAAACAAATTTCACGCCTAAATAATAACTTGTCGTTTTTACCAAGGGTAGTTTTAGTAATGTAATCACAACAATCATCGTTCAACGCGTTGAAGGGAATTTAATGTTAGCATGTCATCTAGTGATTGAATTATTACATCACCTTTTTGTCTAATGTAATGCAATCACAAACAATATAATAGTATAATTTGGAAATATTTTTCTGTACACTTTTTTTTTTTTTTTCTTTTTACAAATTACCATTATCAACATGGCGGAAATCGAATTTCTGACAATGACATTGGAGGTCACGTGGTGTGACTGGTTCATCGTAACCAGTTCTATTAAAAATAAATAATAAATTAAAAAATATTTCATTATAAGGAATGGTCACACTATTTAATTGCGAAACTATATTTTAAAAGAAGCATTTTTTTAGTTCTAAAAGATAAAGCAATTCATAAATTATAAAAGCAGA
Organism: Latrodectus elegans; assembly: GCA_030067965.1. NCBI lineage: Eukaryota > Metazoa > Arthropoda > Arachnida > Araneae > Theridiidae > Latrodectus > Latrodectus elegans. Next base: position 72,242,625 of record CM057821.1, on the reverse strand, counting down.
ATTTCATGTTTTTATTAGATTCTGAATCAACAAAGTCTTTGAAAAACACAAGACGAATGAATTTTGTAAATAAAATTATCCCATTTTGTGCCAAAAAAATGTTGTTTTTATTATTCTTGAATCTTGAACAAATAACACTTTGGCCTTTGAAGTTTTGTTTGACATTAAATATCGTTTGATTCAATTAAATCGACTTCTTTGTTTTTTGGCAACATTAATTAGGAAGCATCTGCATTGTTCATGACTTCATATGTGGCCTCTTTAATTGATAAGGCTTAGTATTAAAGAAATTTCCTTTTATTTTCAAATTGTCTCAGAGAAAATTTTGTTTACATTCAAACAAGTTTGACGTTTAATAAACAATAAAAACAACCATCGTCATTTGACGGTTTTTTAAACCGTGGAATGAGACACCAATATCACATTTATAGTATCTACACTTCCTTTTATTGCATTATAAAATTGAATAAATTCTGATTTTTTCTTATCAGTTTCATACACACACCAATGATCATATTTTAAGAAAGCATTTCCTATTTTTTTTGTTTTGTTCTCATTTATGTTTCAAATTGTTTGACTTTTGCTTCTAAATTTGTTTTATCCTAATATAAATTATATTCCTCATTGTTCTTAAATGTACTATTATGTCATGAGAATTGCAAGTTTCTTCAACTAGTTTATCGTCACTGATTTGATCAATATCTTATGCAGAAGATTCAATTTCATCTAATAGTCATTTCAAACATTCGACCTCTTTTCTATACTTTTGTTGATTTACGCTTGTATATTATTGTTTAAAAATAATAATACAACAAGAAAAATATTAGAAATAATACTAAAAATGCGAAAGAACTATCCAAAGCAAAACTCAAGTGTTATAAACAAAGTTTTAAAGCATGGTGCACGTTTATCCTCGATAACATATGAATGACAAAAAACGATTGTTTCAAACAAATAGTAGGTGAAAAATAATACTAACGATTCCAAAATAAAAATATCACACAGGTAGATATTGAATGGATGATTGATTACAGATAAAAAAATTTCCAAAGTTTGTTGGTTTTCGAAGTAGTGGGTTCACCCCCTTACTACCTTCAACGGGTTAAAGACTGATTTTACATTAGAATTGCTTGTTGATACTTTATGAATTCTTTCCCCATAAGCATCACTATTATCTATTACGTGAAGATGTTTTAAAGCACACTAAAATAATGATTTCTTAATGCGCATGTACATTCAAACTGAAAGGATCACTTAAAATAAATAAACTTCCACTTAAGTTGTTAACTGAAAAACAAATTTCATTTTAATTTGAGTTTAGTTGTTGAGGCATACATTTTTATTTAAATTCGTCAAAATTTGCTTATGATGATAATTAAATTACAAATTAGGAGTGCAGTTATCTGGTCAGGAAAAAGAATCGTTTTCATTACCGCCAAATTGTGATTTCTATACTCAGACCAGCCAAAGGTCTAGTGTGTTTATATGCTTCAGGAACATCCACAAAAAGTCGTGGTTTTTAATATATATCAAGTGAAAAATAATGCCATTCGAGTCGCAAGCCAAACTTATGAGTTTTGTAGTTTGTTCTCCCTTCTAAATTTTGTGTAGGCTTTTTTTTCATCTTCAAACTCTAACACTTTTTGGGGTGCGAAAGCACACCCATTGCATGATCTACTATTACATACCGTCTCAGTTATGCTTCTTAAAAGGCTGAAATGCAAAACAACTTTAGTGACTAGTCATTAGAAGGCTAGTCATTAGTGGCTAGTCATTTTTCAAAGAATTTGAAGCTCATACCTTGAATTGTAAAATAAGTCTAATGATATAAATTCATTACGCTCAATCTAAATAATACTTATTATCTGAAAAATTATAAATATAATATTCGAATATAAGAATAAAAATATAAATTGAAAATAATGTGTGTGAAATATTTATTACTATTTTAATATTGCACAGAACATATACGAATTTTGTTATTTGATGATTTATTTATTGCTATGAAATCATGTCATTTCTTTTGTAAAATGAAAGAGAAACATTTTCTTCAAACTTTGGCAGAGATCCGAGCATAATAGTATTCATATCACATTTTGTGAGCTAATTACTCATTATGAGCTACAAATTTATTTGTGATTGCGTGCACGCTCTAAGTTTTTCAAGCAATTGTTATGTTTAACTCATTTTTCAATTGTTTAACGATACTTACATGTTATCACGTACACTATTTCCTTGGGAAGCAATATGTTGCCAAATGTTGCGATTAGTATGTTGCCAGATTTTGCAGTTTAGTGACCATGTTTGCATTTAATATGTTTTATTATATTTGAGTTCACCTTTCATGGGTTGTTATTTCTAACAGATGTCAATTTGAAATTCACGTTTAAAAAAAGCTGGAATATAAATTAAAAATAGAAATTTTAGATATTTATTTCTATGAAGTCATAAATCAATTATTCTGTTCCTTTTCCTGAATTAAAAAAAAACAAAATTTTTAATGTTGGCGTAAGCAAGCAGTAGTCTTAACATTCAAAACAGATTGTTTACAAATACTGCAGCTATTCATTTAGAATTCTATTAATTAATGAAATTTTTAAATATTTGAACCATCCTTGCCGATTTAAACTAACTGTAAAGTGGAAAATTTTTCATGTCTTTTTTCATTTTTCTTTTTCTGCTGTTCTATTGTACATGTGTTAAAGTCTTGAATCAATGGAAATCAATGGCTCCTCCAACCGATGCTTTGATCTATAAGTAAGAAGTTATTTCATTAACGAAATGAACTTCGACACTCTTCTCAAACACTCGATTCTGAAGTTCACCTTGTTTGGTGCAGATCAAAAAATGCTATTGGAAGACAAGCAGCAAATTCGTCCACAAGTCGAATTTACAATGCTGGGCCAATACGATGTGACGAAGATGAAACCTTATAGGACGTCATGGATATCTTAAACTAATGAGAATTGTAATAATGTGGCGTACTCAGGTTTTCAACTCTAACGAAAGAAACGACCACTTTATGTTTAAAAATTATAATAATTCATAATATATATGATACACACACAAATATATATATATATATATATATATATATATATATATATATATATATATATATATATATATATATATATATATATATATATATATATTATATAAATATAAATATATGTATATATATTATATATATATATATATACATATATATATATATATATATTAATGATTTCTTCATTATTTCAGCATTATTATTTATTTTATTCATAAACAACCGTAAATGTATATCGTCTATAGAATATAACTAAGAATATCGCCACTTATTCACCAAGCATATGTATATCATCAGTACTGTAGGCAAACATTCGAAAAATAAATGTCTCAGGCCAATATAAACTTTTATTAGGAGTAACGTATTATGCTGCATATACTCGTTAACTCTGCCATTAACGGCGTTGGATCTGTTTGAGGAGTGTTTCTGCAGCGTCACCTTTACGACCGAAGTTCCGACCCTTCATTTACACTGGTTTATGTATTTTTAGGACGGGTTAACTCTTGGATAAACTTTAATTAAGTCTTTTGTGGAACGGTAATCTTTATTGCACTTTTCGTCTGGTACTTATTTTCAGTTTCTTAGTTAATAGTGATTCCTCTGTTTGTATTTCGCACTTGAAAAATTCGCTTAGCAGTTTAAAAGTAATTTACGATAGCACAGATTCAGATAAAGTTTATAAATTGATAAATATTTATGAATGGGAATGAGTAAGGAATAATGGTTTGCGTGGAGTATTTATTAATAATTCAGTTTGTTTATTGTCTCCTGTTTTAGAACGAACTGTTTAACTTAGCCATAGTTAGTTATTTTCGCTTCTATGTTCTACACTGTAAACTAAAATAGAAAGATAACTTAATTTCATTTAAAATACCAGGAGAAAATAAATAATCTGTTTTTAAAATAGTATATAATAAGGGTTATTTTTAAATCACACACACACATCAGAATTAATACGAATATAATAATCTTATGATTCAAAATAGATTGTTTACAAATACTGCATTTATTAAAATTCTACACTACTGGCCATTACAATGGCTAAACCAAGAAGGCGACATGCTACAGACGTAAAATTTATACGAAAGGAAGAAGGTGCTGTGATATGCAAATGATTAGCTTTTCAGCGCATTCAGACAAAGCAGGCGCCAGTAGCGACACTTACACTGAGTTTAAATGAGGAAATTGTTCAGCCGGTTCCTCATACACAAATTGCATTAGAACGTTGTTGCCTGGTGAAAAGTTGTTGTGATGCCTCGTGTAAGAAGGAGAAATGCGTACCAGCACGTTTCTGACGCTGATAAAAAGGTCGAATTGTAGCGTACTGGGATTGCAGTTTATCTTATCGCAATATTGCTGCTCGCGTCGGTCGAGATCCAATGACTGTTAGCAGAATATGAAATCGATGGGTACAATACGGTAATACGGAACGACATGCGGGATCTCAACGGCCACCTATCACTAGCAGCCGAGAAGACAGGTTTATTAACCACATGGTCGTAATGGATCGTGCAACCACGTAACGAGCCGTGAGTCAAGAAACGACAAGTGTCTGCACGAACAGTTCGACGACGTTTCCAGCAGCATGGACTCTCAGCTCGGAGACCAATGCTGCGGTTTCCCTTGACGCTGCGTCATAGACAAGAGAGCCTTCAATGGTGTGATCAAAGACGAACCTGGGCGCACGAATGGCGAGACGTCACTTTTTCATATGAATCCAAGTTCTGTGTACAGCATCATGATGGTCGCATCCGTGTTTGGCGGCATCGTGGTGAACGCACACTGGCAGCGTGCATTCGTCATTGTCATACTTGCCCATCACCTGGCGTGATGGTATGGGGTGCCAATGGATACACGTCTCGGTCACCTCTTGTTCGCATTGACGGTGCTTTGAGCAGTGCACGTTACATTTCTGGTGTGTTACGACTCGTATTTCTACCCTTTATTCGAGCCCTGCGAAACCCTACGTTTTGAGAAGGATAATGCCCGACCGCATGTTGCCGGTATTGTACGGATCTTCCTTGATACGGAACATGTTCGGCTGTTGCCCTGGCCAGCACCTTCTCCAGATCTTTCACCAATAGGTAACGTCTGGTCAATGGTTGCCGAGCGACTGGCTCGTCACCAAACGCCAGTCACTACTGTTGATGAACTGTGGCATCGTGTTGAAGCTGCATGGGCATCTGTACCTGTACATGCAATACAATCTCTGTTTGACTCAATGCCCAGGCGTATAACTGCTGTTATACTGCTAGAGGTGGTTGTTCTGGGTACTGATTTCTCAGGATCTATCCAGCCAAATTTTTTGAAAATTTAATCACTTGTTATATTTCTAGTATAATATATTTGTCTAATAAACATCATTTTGTTATCTGCATTTCTTTCTGGTGCAGCAATTTTAATGGCCAGTAGTGTATTATATAATGAAATTTTTAAAAATTTAAACCTTGCTGATTTAAACTAACCATAGTGTAGATATTTTGTCATGTTTTATTAATTAGCTTTTTTTACTGTTTAATTGTAAAGGCATAAATGAGTCTTTTACAATAAAACAGTAAAAAAAGCTAATAAATAAAACATGACAAAATTTCTTCTCAAACCGATGCTCCTTATATAAGAAATCGCTTCTTTTACAAAATGAATTTTGACACTATTTTCGGACATTCAATTTGTAGGCAGGCAGCAAATTCGTCGAGAAGTCGGATTTACAACTCCGTCTCAATATGATGTGACGTGGATGAAGCATTATCTGACGTCATGGATATTTTAAACCAATAAAAATTGTAATAACTACTAGGAGTACTCAGGATCTCAACTGTTGCGAAAGATACAACTAATTTATGGTTAAAATGATTTTTCAGTACAGTTTTATAACGCATAATAAATACGCTAATTATTTAATCTGGTTGCATAAATGTTAGAGCTACCTTATAATTAGCTTCCGAGTGAATTTTTTTAGACAATGAACTGCATTCACGTATCTCTTAGGAGAAATTCTGAAAACTCACATGCTCTCACTTTGATACATATTTCCAGGTGTGCAGCAATAACTGAAATCAAACCTGCAATTTTCGCTCTGAAAAGGGATTGTTCGAATGTAAAATGCAATTAGTTTTACTATTTAGGACATTTATTATTTTAATGAAAATATTTAATTTATTTCTTGCTACGTTTATAACAAAAGAGAAGTAACATACCATCTACTGTATTTTTGAACAAGATTTTGATAATTGAGTTCTGGCAACGATAGGTTGTGAAGGACTTTTATGTTAGAATTGTTGTTCTAAAGTGTTTATAATAAGATATGTTTCAATCTTGAGTATATAAATAAAGTCTACCGTGGTAAAATTTAAATATTTTTAATTTAAATTGTTTTTTGAATTTAATTAAGACTTCTTTGATTACAATTCGAGGAGTCTATTTTCTCCAATTTACATTTAGAGTTAAATTTCAGTTCATAACTTGATTCGCCTGAGTGTTAATTCACTCAGTGATTACTTATGGCACAGGTGCCGTATAATTTAGAGTGCCAAATTCTGAGTTTGGCGATTTTTTGGTGGATTTTCTTATGTATCTGGCAACCTCGTTTTTATTGCACTATTCATATGGAGACCTATAAGAATTATACAGAAAACTATATTTTGGGGTAACCCTAATATTTACGTTATCATGCACGTCACGATACGTCATCGTGGTAACATTTTTTCATCGCCAAAAAAATTCAGAATTTGGAAACCTGGATTATATGGCACCTGTGTATTATCTATTTCTAGCCATAGTAAAACTTAACTTAAAATTAAAATACATATTTATATTACTTTAAAAAAAGCATAACATGGTTTTAATTTAATTTCATCATTTATAAAATTCTCCTACCTTGTCGATTATGTTATAAATCTGGCATAATAAGCATAAAAATGCACTGTTTTTCTTTTGTAACATTCCTAATATTGTATTTTCGCTTTAAATTGCTATTTTTAACAAGTTTTATCTTGACAAAAGGTATTTGAGAAGTTGATCAATAATATTTACTAGGTTTCGTCATACCGATGCTCTGAAAATCTGTGGCAGAGGATAATTGTCTACCTACATTTCAAAACCGGAAATTTATTGTCATACATTCTCAGAAAAAAAGAAACAGAAATAAGGAAAAACAATTATTCATTATCGAAACCACATCAATCTCAGTTTGAAAAAAGTTCATGCCAAGCTTTAAATGTTAAAGGAGTATGATTTAAAGAGATGAATGTGGAACAGAGATTAACAGATCGGCCCAATCTTTCATATTTTAATGCATGAGAAACTTTTTGTAATAAATTAAAATATTAAATAAGGTACCAATCCGTTTCTTGCATAAATTCATCACCAATTGCTGAAAAGTCTCCTGCCAAATATTACAAATATCATTATTTAAAAAAATCTAACACAATACTATATTAAAAATTTGAGAAATTTAATTTAGATTTATTTTTAAAAAAAGAGGAATGGAAATGATCACGGCATCATTATTTATCGAAATCCAGTATCAGAAAAAAAAACCACAAAAATGGTAGCAAAATCTAAATAAATGGATGAGAATTTCCCTTCAAGAGATTGTTGAATTTACTCTAAAATGCAAAACGTTTACCAAAACAAAGATATCTACGCGCTTATCACAGAAAATGATCAATGCTTGAAACAGAATTGACAAAAATATTTTGTTTAAAAATAGTTTTTTTTTTTTTTTTGGAAATAAGGGAATATAGAACTGGAAATAAGGGAACATATATATATAAGGGAAGATATTGTCAGTATAATATGCGCAGTAGATTGTTCCATTTTACATTTTAGAAATCCATTAATAAGGGAAAATAAAGTTAACATTGTTAACGAAAAATGCGAATTAAAAGTTATTGGGCTAAATTTTATAAAAATTTTAATAATTTAACTAATCATAGAATGAGTTTACTGATTTATTTTCCAGTATATCATCAATAAGTCAATAATATATTTATACATATATATATACACACACACACATATATGTATATATATAATTCCAAAAAGTTATTAATGATTATATATATATATATATATATATATATATATATATATATATATATATATATATATATATATATATATATATATATATATATATATATATATATATATATATGTGTGTGTGTGTGTGTGTGTGTGTTTGTGTGTGCATATATATGTGTATATAAGGTAGGAGCTTAACTATTGTTCTTTATCCCCATAATTTATGCCGAAATAATTTTCTTGTTATTGTTCTCTCTCTGTAACTGTAACGGCAGACGAAAATCAAACTGCCTTCATTAGACGAAAAGGCATGGATCTAATAAAATATGACTAGAGCAATGCAAACAACGAAACTAGAATGAAGACAAACAATGCGAAGTTGCCTATATAGTACTTAATTAGATGGAATGCTTTGTATAACATATGCAGTAACAGTTATTTAAGAATACCTATAACAAGTGTTATAGTGATAAAGTTTTATAATATACATTAAAAATATTTTCTGTGTTAGAATGATTCAATATACCAATGTGTAATTTAATAAACCTTAAATATGAAAATATTTGTTATTTTTTCCTTTTAAACGGCATGTAAAATGTATTGTAGAAGTTTAGGAAGAGTTAATATAAATATATGTTATATAAAATATGTTCTCTATAAAAATGTTTTATAATATATATATATATATATCTGTGTGTGTGTGTGAGAGAGAGATAAAGATTTATTACTTGTAAAATATAGCATCCTAATTCGAAGGAAAAGTTTTATAGGCTGCATTAAGCATATTCTCAGTAACACAGAAAACTGTATGGCACAAAATTAATGTTTGGGGCTTCTTATCTGTAAACTAATATTTCGTTCATCGTTTATTTTTTCGACTTTAAGCCAATTTTTGCTTAAACGAGCAATAAATTTCAGGCATTTAAGTGTGTCTTCTTGGATTTAAAATACCTTCATATTATACAAGTAGACATTTCTTATTTCAAAGTTTTGTTTTGTTTAGATAAAAACTATATGAATCTAATGATTATTGGTATTACTAGCTTGGCATTATTTTGTGTGTTTCTAATAGTTTTGATTATTTAATATTTTTTAATATATTTTTTCAGAAAGATTTTTGCATAGTTTAATATATGTGTTTTAAGATATATAATTGAGATACTGTACTATAAAATTCTTTTATTTCATTTTTCGAATGGAAACATTATTCAGAGATTTAAAAGACATTATGAATATATACTCATTTAACTCGAAACGATAAATTCTTTGATATTATTTGAATTGGTTACTTTCCACATCACATAACAATTTGAGGGTGGGTCTATACAAGGGAATGTCATGTTCGGAATAAACTTACAACAACGTAACAGGTCTGAGTTTAAATGTAATACTTTAAAAATCGCCATGGTGATTTGGTAGTTTCGGGTGTCGTTATTGTTATCGGAAGCTATGGCACGGGTGCCTTATAATCCAGCACGCCAAGTTTTGAATAGTTTTGGCGACGAAAAAATGTTTCCAAGATGTTTTCAAGTGATGACGTAAATACTAGGTTTGCCAAAATATAGTTTTTCTGTATAATTCTAACAGTTCTCCCTCTCTATAACGTAATGAAAACCAGGTTGCCAGATAAACAAGAAAATCTGACAAAAAATCACAAAGCTCAGAATTTGACAAGTTAGATTTTACGACATCTGTGCCGATAGTAGTCAGTTCGAATCCCAACTCAACTGTTGATCCAACGGTTTAAGAATATGCATAAAATACATAAAATAGGTCGTAGTTTTGATGACTTCCAAATGAAATAATACATCTGAGAGAGCAGAAAGAATATTAGGAGACTCTGGGTTTCTGCTTCTAAATTATGATGACCCATCGAATATCAAGTTCATGGTATCATATCCTTTGGATGTCACACTATATAAAGGTGCTACTATTTCCACCTTTTATAGTGCCAAAATGGAAAAATCCTATTGGACCCACATTGGGAAAAATTACTTAATTATATTTCCTTTCCTCGCTAGGTTCATATGCTTATTTCATTTTTTTTCTTAGAAAATTGAAACATTATTCTGGAGGGTATACGTTTTTATTATTTTATTAAAATAAAAACATTGTTCGTACTTATATATTCAAAAGCTATCACATTGCCTGGTTAATTAAAAAATATGAAATTCAGTTAACGAGAGAGTTTCAGCGAATTTCGGTTTACAATTTATTTCTATATAAAAACAGATAAAAAAAAAAGATGCAAGCAGCAAAAGCGCAATTTCTAGATACAGAATCTCAATTTGGATACAAAAAACTTTTTTTTTAATTTAATCTTCATACTTTTGCTATTTCCTCAGCATTTTTTTTTCTTTTTTGCAAATTGAATTATTCTGGATACTGAATTCCCATGAATACTAATACAGTTCTAGAGTATGCATCTTTTTTGCCACTGAAAACAATACTCAGAAGTTTATCGGTAATGTTCTTCATAGTATTTTATTTTGCAAAAGCTGTATTACCATATACAAGACGCATCTGAAATTCCCTTTATAGTAGATTTCTCCCTTCCAATGGGAAGTACGAATCATTTAGCCTAAAAAAAAATCCTCCAAAGTTTGCAACATACTAAGCAACGGAGAGGTTTTTTAAACAAAGTGCATTTGAATATATTAAAATAGATTTTATCTTGAGTTCTTCCCGAAGAAGTCTTACATTACATTTAAGTTGATTGCATTCATTTGTTTCACAATGAAGGAAGGAAGGAATTAGCTTGTATAAGACGGCAAAGTGCAACCAAATGACATTTTCATATATTGTTTCCTTAAATGTCAAAGTAGAAAGTAGGCTTTTATAAAATTTAATTTAACAAAATGGAATATATATACATACATATATATATAATCATGCTTTATATATATATATATATATATATATATATACATATATATATATACAAAGCATGATTAGAGATATCCTAAACATTAATTGAAAAAATACAAGAATAAATACAAAAATGAACATAAAAATCTAATGATTAGCAGTACATTCAGCGCGAAAGCACCTTAAATAGAACTATTAAAATATAATTAAGCGTAAATTCTTTTATAATATTACATGTTTTTGCGGGTTTGGAATTTGATAGTGACTGCTATAAATTTAATAGTGTATTACGAAAAATTTGGATTTAATATTATATTTGGCTTACATCTTGGCTTGACATTTATTTCCTCTATTCTGCCTTGATATTATATTTTTCGTTTGACATTTTTCAATTTATTTTTAGTATGGCTTCGGGGTGCAGTGGCTCCATTAGGACTTTAGTTTGGAACCACTGCAGAAAAGCCATACTTTGTGCCCACGTGATCAACACCCCCCCTTCCTGAAGAAGCTGGCCGTATTGGTATTTCGTTTGATTTTCCTCTTATTTCTTGTTTCTTTTAAATTTTGAAATATCTATTGAATATATGTTGCATCTGTTTACTATATATCATATTTTAACTTTCTTGTTCTTCAAATTATTAATTTTATAAGAATTTTACGCTTATAAATAGGATATAGATAGATAGATAAGATAAAGTTAGATGTGCTAAGAATATAAATAAGATAAAACAAACAATTTGAAAAGAAATACAAATAAATTAAAAATGTGAAAAGCAATAAGAATTAAGGTAAAATTTTGCAAATTAAAAATAAAAATTAGAATCGTTGGTACCATTTCCGAAAAAAATTACACGGAAATTTTTTAAACTTGTCTTTCATGTATGTTATAAACGAGTATTTGCCTTAATAAAGTAATTGACCATATCTTCTTGTGAAAACCTGATTTCTTTATGTTTTTTATTATTTATTTGCATGGCTCTCTATTATTTTGATATTTATTTTCAAACTGTTTCTTATCTTATACATAGATGCATGCAAATATATATATATATATATATATATATATATATATATCTATATATATAGATATATATATATATATATATATATATATATATATATATATATATATATATATATATTTAACAATACATAGAGAACATCAATAAAATTAAAATTCAGTATGAATGTAGAGAGCGAAAATATCAGCATATGGTACATTTTTGTCTAGTGCCTCCTAGGTTGGCATCATGGGATGCGCTGCTCCACTTTTCCAACTAAACTGGAATTTGGTGAGGAGTCCAACTTTCTCAGAACACACATGCCATAGGAACTCGTTTATAGGGTAGGCAGCCATTCACAACCCATTCATACAAATAAAGGACAAAGTCAAGATAGATAGAGAGAAAAAGGGCATCTATGTCCGAATCGTGATTCGAAAACAAAATTTCCCCTTCCGCAGTCATGCACTCTCACCACTAGACATGGTTGGACGGCATTGTATGGTATAAAGTACCAATACAGTCAGATTGATGAAATTGAACTTTGTATAAACATTTTTGGAATTCATTTTAAAAATTGTTAAAATTTATTTTAAAGATTATTCTTTATATCTTTAAAAGTAAATTAAAAGAGAAAGATATTTAAGACACGTGACTTCTTTTTTTAATGCTTAAAGTAAATCACAATTTTATGCAATTTTTACGGATTTGTACTAAGAAAGATATTTAGGACCTGTAAGCACATATACAACGCATGACTATTAGTTATTTTTAACAACATACTAAATTAATTCCATTTTATTTCAAATCTCTAGGCTCTAAAACTAAGCAACCTGCTGCGTTTTTTATTAAATTTTCTGTAAGTAAGTTCCCACCATACCTAAGAAACAAAACAGTTTATTTTTTGGTTGTTACGAGCTTTTCGTAAATTGAATTAAATCCATGAACATAAACAAGAATTTTTTTTTCGTCCTAAAAACTGCTTAAATTGGAGCTCCACGGAAGATCTTCGAACATCTTTAAGTTAAAATGCGAAGCTGGAGAGATAAGAAAAGGCACAGGAAGGAGATTTTAATCCATTTAAAAAGTCGTAATAGGCTTAAGCGGATATAAGGTAAGGGATGCTATTCCGTGATATTTTAATCTCTCTAAGGGGAAAACTTTGGCGAAGTTTAAATATAGAAAGGAGTTTTTTAGTCCACTCTTTTGTATTTTTCTCCATCATAATACTTTTATTACAAGAAAAAGTGATTGTTAAATTTTTTATCTACCTTTTGAATTTCCTGTAGATTCACTATTTAATATTGCTACAGGAAAGACAGCTCAATACAGTTAGGAATTAATAGGTATTGATACTGGATAACGTTTCTTAGTTGAAGAAAAAGTTCGAAATTGAGAAAAATCCAGTAATTTTGAACTGTGATTTTTATGAAATATTAACGAAATCCAGTGGCTCAATAACTTAATGCCGTTTCCCGTTAAGATCAGCAAAGAGAATTATTTGTCCTTGGCAGTGGTTGGAAGGGTGACCACATTCTCCCTCACTCGCTTGCTGACACTCCGTGAGTTGGGGACGTTGATTTGTGACGTCCACATTCTTCCGCTCTTTTCGTGAATGTCGAGAGGAAGGCGCCAGCTCAAGTATGACCTAATTTATATTTTTTCTAAATATTTCATTCGATATCTTTCCAATTTTAAAACAGCATGGAATAAAAATTTTAAAATGGGGCACCAAGGATAATTACACACTTTTCCTGTGGAATAAAATTTTCAAATGAGGGTTATGTTCAATAACATAATCAATAAAAAAAATTAAGTAATTTTTTAATTGAAAATTTTTTTATCAGAAAAAAATCGGCATTGGAATTGTAAAATTCATTTAAACAATATTTTCGAATTGTAAATTTTTCTTGCAGATTTTTTATTCTATGAAAAATTGATTCTGAGACAACAATAAATTAAGCAAAATTATAATCTTCTACAAGTTTTGGTTAAATAAGTATACATTTAAAATATAAAATATCGATTTTTATTATATTAATTTACCTTTAGAAATCTCTATTTAATGATTAAGCAGCTCCAGTGGCATCACGCCACTTCCCGTTAAAATCAACAAAGTGAAGCATCATTTGCCGAGGGCAGTGATAGAGAGGGTGACCACTTTCTATCTCACTGGTTTACTGTAGCTCCGTGTGTTTGGAGATGTGTCCACATTCCTCTGTTATGTTCAAAGTTCTTCCGTTGGAGTGGCATGAATATGAGTAGGGAATCCATCTCAGGTGTGACATAGTCACCTGACCGTGGTTTAAAATGATGCGGCCTTTGGTGATGTTTAACCTTAAGGTACAGTCAGGGGCTGGCCTGTCCCACTGTGTATATATGTACAATCTTAAAATAATCAACAGGATTTCACTCGAGAGTGAAATTTCACTCTTTCATTTTCACAAAACTCAACCAATCTTTAAGATAGAAATTCACTCTTTTGAAAGATGTGGGTAAACCACTCCTTTTAAGAGAAGTAACAACATATCGTCTAAAGAGGTAAATTAGATAGAAAAAAGAGTGAATTTCAGTCTTTTATAGAAGTATCGCTGATTTTTGTTTACATAGACAATTTAGTGCAGAAATTAGATTTTGAATTTTTTACTTTAAGTATTTATGTTTTTTTTTTGATAGGTACAATATATAGATATGATTTTTTATTCAATAATATAACAGTACGATTGAATATGACATTTTAATTGATTTGAATAATTGTAGTGGTTTTTAAATTGCATTCAATATTAAAGCAATTTGTTCAGCCATTTATTACATTACTTATATCTATTTAATTTTACGTGTGAGTGTAGCACTCTCACAAGAAAAAATTCGTTACACTAATTATTTTTCAGTTTAGTTTACTATGGGCCCATAAGTACAAAATTAACTGCTATAAACATTATTAGTGCAACAAATTGTACATAATTTTTTAAAAAAAACACATATTTTATAAAAGTAAAAATAATTTATGTTGTTTTGAAAAAATCCTTTATTTAAAGTATAGCTAAAAATTTATTTTTGAATATTGATAATATGCATTTTTGAAGTTACAGGAGGATAAAGACAAATATTTACAGATTACTCTGTTGAACAAAACTGACTTATGTTTTTGCGAATAGACCTTGTTTTATGATATATTTTCAAAGTTTAGTTTAAACTGAAAATAACTTCAATGAAACTACACTCTTAAAAAAATCGAGTGGTTCTTCACCTCTCGATGAGTGACGGATGTTTTGCACTCCATAAAGGTATAAAATGAACCCTTCCGTACTTAAGTGGGGAGAGAAGTTCTCTTTCCAACATTCCATTTCCAGTTCAAAGCAATTTTCACTCTTTTTTAAACGTGTTTATGGCAAAAAGCAAATGAGATCGCTCTGATTGGTTTAAATCATCACGTTGCTCTACGCTTTCCGTTTAGTTTCGCTAAAAATGGAGGAAATTAAAACTTCATTTCGTAAAGTCGATCTATCAGAATTAAAATATACGTATAATTGGACAAGAAGGAGTGCAGAAACATTACGGCAAATCCATATTTCTTGTAATTAATTGAATAACTAAATCAAATCTTCATATTTATGATTTTTCACCATTATATTAACTTTTGTATTCGAAAGTGTGAATGAATGAATTCTATTGTGTGTGATTGTGAATTCATATTAATGTAATATTTATAATATTCAAAATTCCTGATTAATTGATAAGGTTTAATAATATAAAAATGTTTTTTGAAATTTTATTTTTTATTTCAAATACTACTTTCTACCAAAATTTAATTTATTATAAATTTATAGTGAATTTTAATGAATACACTTTTAAATTCTTTCACTTTCGAAATTGCAGGGATATGACTATTAATTTTCTCTTTGATTTAAATAATCAATGTATGTAATAGAAATATTTTTTTAGTTTATTGTACTGAATTGAAAGTGAGATTAATATCAAATACAATATTTTACCAACGACTAAGAATAAATTATTTCATAAATAAAATTCTAAGTGTTTTAGTTTAAAGGTTAATACAATAGAAAGCAAATATTAATCCACAGAGTATTACTTGACAGTATGTATTACATTCATTAAAAATTCACTGACAATATGTATTTTACTTATTAAACTTTTACTGAAAGTTCTTGATTTGATTGTTACTTTATAAAAGCATTGTAGATAAATCGAAAACAAAATTGTATGTATCAAAATCTACAATTATTTGTATAATATTTTAGAATTTCCAACTAAAAGTTATGTCGTTGGAAATATTTATATTCGTATATTATGGTTGTCATTGTCATCATCGAAGAATAAAAGAAAACAATTAGCAGAAGCAAATCTGAAACATGGAGTTATTTTGAAGACGATGAAAAATGCAATGTAATTAAAAAATGGCTGATCAGGTATATATTCTGTATAAAATGCAATCAAAATAATTTTTATGGAGACTGAGAAAATATTAACTATTGTTATTACTACAAGTATTAATTTCATTTTTCTTATAATATGTATTTAAAATTTTGAAGTAATATTCTATGTTTAATGAAAGAACATGGTAACTTAATTAAATGATATAAAAATTCCAATTAATATTTTCAATTAAAATATCTTATTAAAGTTTTTGATTTTAAAGTAGATTTTAAAAAAATGAAAGGTAATTATTCATTAAATGAATATTTCTTGGTAATAAGTTTAAGATATTTTAATAATATTTTCCATTTTGAAATAAAATTTTGTTTGTTTTTACTGCTAAAACCAAATTCTAATTAACTTTATAATAAATTTATAAATCATTTGAAACTTTCGTAATTTTTAATTTGAATTTAATTGCTTAAAAATAAATATCATATATTTATAATTCACTTGATCATAATTAGTTTATATATATAATTTTATTGAGTAAATATATATGTATATATGTATGTATTTTTCCTCTCATGTAAAATGATTACAATTTGAAATGCTTTATGAAATTCATCGAGAAAAATATTTGAACTTATGAAGAAAATGTTTAAAACAAAATAACATTTTGTGATGAAAAATAGACCATCTATTGTTCTATTCTATAACAAAATTTACTTCTCTAAGTATCCAAACTAAGCTGCTTTCAATAAAACATTGGTGGTATAAAAACCTGTATTTTTTAGGACGAATTTTAATAAACTTATATGTCAATATTATTTTAGCAATGCAACAATAACTTAAGCACATTAAAATTTACAATTCCTTACATAATTTGTGTATCGTGACTTTTTATAGTAGAACATGAAACATGCTGTGCATGCATTTCCAAGATAGGTCTTCTGCATGTGAATAAGATGTTTTAAATTATTTTAATGCCAAACACATTTAGTTGAAAATTTGCAGAGAAAGGATTTTTTTCATATAAAAATGAAAGAAAAGTCTCATTGTTATTTTGATATTTGTTTAATGATTGCATGATCCAAAATACAGTAATTAAAATAGAATTAAAGTCCTGTCGGATATCGGTCCCTTTCCTGGATAGTTTCCGGACGATAAGCAGTACCACTCTTACGCCAGATCAGTTGGCGTCTACAATCCCATGACAGACTGAACCTACTCTCATCTGAGATTATTACGCATGCGCAGTCCTGTTCAGTCCAATTGCGATGCTCACACCATTGCAAATGGGCAGTATGGTGCTGTCTGGTCAATGGGACACACACAACAGGTCTGCGGGCGTATAGTCCTCCTCCCCTCAAATATCTGGCAACAGTTTTTCAGAAGATCTGCTTTCCTGAGGCAGCAAGAAACTGATTTACCACCTGTTGAGCTGTGGTGCGCCCGTTCCTTTTTGCTGATAGGACGATACATGTCTTCTGCAGGCGTCGTACTTCAAACACGACTTCTCCCGTGCTACCTGCTACACATTCCAGTAGTTTTAAATGGCCTCCACAGCCATGAAACAACGCTGTGAGCGATGTCGAACTCCCTGGCATCTTCTATTACTTTTCACCCTTCTTCGATCTTTCCTATAATTAGGCCACGTATATGTGAATAATTACGCATCTAAGTGATGTCGGGAAGATATACCAAAAATTTCAAGTTCATCTTATAAATCTTTCCTGTAAAACTTTGACTTGAAACAACAACTGTCCATACGCGTCAAAATCTTTAAAGCTTTTATGAACGCTATTACGTGATGAACAGACGTGGAAAAAAAAATTTGCATACGCATACTTCTTCTCACTATATCCTGCACTTATTCTAATTTTCCACATTTTGCTTCCTTTCATTTTGTGGTTGGTATGAATGATAATGTTATCCGTCCTTAGCAAATGTCCAGGTGTTTATATACATGCATACATAAATTTATTTCTAATGTTAAAGCATTTTGAATCAATCAACTGTAACCGAAAAACATATAAGTTTTTTTTTAAATTTAAAACATATTATTCACATGCAATAAAAAAACTTGGAAATGTATGCACAGCATGTTTCATATTCTACCATTAAAAATCTAGGTATACAAATTATGTAAGGAATTGTAAATTTTGGTATGTTTAAGTCATTGTGGCATTGTTTCAAAAATATGTTGATATAAAAGCTTAGAACTTTCATGAATATTTTAAAATTCGTCCTCAAAAATTACAGGTTTTATACCACCAATGTTTTATTGAAAGCAGCTTAGTTTGGATACTTAGAGAAATAAATTCTGTTATAGAATAGAACAATAGATGGTCTATTTTTCATCAAAAATGTTATTTTTTTAAACATTTTCTTCATAAGTTCAAATATTTTTTCTCTATGAATTTCACTAGGCATTTCAAATTGTAATCCTTTTATCTGAAAGGATTTAGTCATTCAATTAATTATAAGAAATAAAGACTTACCGTAATGTTTCTGCGCTCCTTTTTGTCCAATTATATATTTTAAATATTCTAATTGATTGCTTTTACAAAATGGAGTACTAGATTCCTCCATTTTCAGCGAAACAAAACCGAAAGCATAGAGCCACGTGATGATTTAAACCAATCAGAACACATCACATTTGTTTTGTGCCATAAACACGTAAAAAAAATAAAGAAAATTGCTTTGAATCGAGAATTGAGTGTTTGAAAGGGATCTTCTTGACCCAATTAAGTAGAAAAGGATTCATTTTGTATCTTTATGGAGTACAAAATATCCATCGCTCATCGAGTGGTGAAAAACCACTCGATTTTTTTAAGAGTGTATACATGTTATATTAGAAGAGCTATCTTGCAAATATTAAAGATATATTTTATTAAATAATTAATATAAAATGTTGTATACTATAAATAGGAAATATTATATGACATATTTTTATATAAAAAAAAAACCCTTTAGGATGCTACTCTCAATAATTATGCAAACTCCGACATCATTTAAAATTTTATGGTTTTATTACATTTTCTCATGGTTACTGTATCCCGGCAGTTTTTGAAATCGGTAATTAAATGATTTCATAGCTTTAATATTACTATTCTTCACAGAATGATTGATCTTAAGTGACATAATACATATTTAGATATGATATGAAATAAATCAATGAAACACGGTTGAAGTTAATTTTGTATCTTATGATTAAAGGATCATTGGGGAAGCCATCAGTTCAGAAGTTCGTGTACTAGATTCCAACCACTTGTTTTTATAGTTATAATGTGAAAATATATTAAATCTGCAGGATGAAGCTGAATCAACACTTGTTTTGGAAAGTGGTCACAAAGGAACGGAATTCTGAAACCATATTCTTTCGAACGCGATTAGAGGAAGTTTATAAAGATGATTTTCACCTCTCTCTCTTCTGACTGAAAATCAAATCCACTGTTGAAATTAACAAAGTTTTTACTCCCGTATCCTTTTGAAAAGATGTATACATATTAAGTATTGCGTCTATTTAAATTTATTATAAATTTAGACTCAGAAAAGTTTTTTATATTTACAATTTTATTTAATCTTTAAAAATGACTCAAATTTTAATTTTTTTATGCTTTAGCATCATTTTATTTCGCTGCTCATCAATTAATGGTGGAGATTCTGAAGACGGGCATAAAATAAAAAAGAATTTTGCAATAAAAAGTATGTAGGAGAGAACATTATTTGATGAAAATTATTTACAATGGTATTTTCAATTAGTTTTACAAAATTGCTAAATCAGTTTTTTTATTAAAAAATGATGAAAATATCAAGCATGACAGAACAAATGCATATTATTAAAATGTCAGCATTGAGGATGAGTTTCAAAGCGAATTCATAATGAGATTTTCTTAAAAAGTGTTTTAGAAATTTTAGATTTATTTTGTTAGAAAGTTTCTTAGAAATTATATTTTATAAAAAAAGTATTTTATATAAAGTCATTAATTGGCTTATTTTCACGTACAAAGCACAAACTAGCAAATGATATTTTATAATGTTCAGCTACTAGGAATTCCACCTTTCAGCAATACAAGAGACGGAAGTGATGACATATCATATAATCCGGCACCCAGTGGGGGTACTTTCATAGACCGCATGTAGGTCTTCGTAATTCAAAAGCAAGAATCAAGCTAAAAAACACCAGGGGTATCATTTCGCATGGAGGACATTGCCCTCATGACATATTTAACGTGCCACATCACCTTAGCGAACAGGAAGTCGCTATAGTAGGGTAGGGATTCGAACTCACTATCTTCCGATAACGAACACCCTAATCAATCAGGCCAACCCGGTCTTTTCTGAAGCAAACGACTTAAAAATTTAAAAAAAAAAAAACGTTATCTGTGATAACACTATAAATAAAAATATATGATTCAGCTTAGTATGCAGTTTACATTATATGCTATTTAAAATTTAGTGACTTAATGTTTTATGTACTTGATATAAATTCGAAAATTCTCGATAAATACTTAAATATTAGTTTCAATCTCTTTCTCCTGATCAAACATATTAATTATTTAATAGAGCATTAATAATTTCTTAAAGTAATTTTATGATTTCTTTTCAGAGCGTAGTTAATGACCCATTTTATTGTTCAAAACAAAGGTACAAATAAATATTTGCGAAAAGAAAATTATGTCTATTGCAATGGAGATAAACTGGGATCTTTATTAAATCAAAACATGTATTTGTTCTTCTTGCTTTAAAGTTCCATTGCTTTGAAAATAGATTAAAAGAAATAAAAATGTAAAAAGTAAATTCCTTTTACTGCAAATGTATTTCTTTTTTTTTTTTAAAAAAAAAAAAAAAAAAGAATTGAAAACTTTGTCAAAAGAATAGAAGAAGTATAAATACCCAATAAGTAATAGATATAGAATTTTATTTTTTATTTTAAATATGAATAATTCATATTCGATTGGATATATTTTACTACTAAATTGTTCAATATTTTACTAATAGTTCAAAATGCTATTATTTAGAGTGCTTAGCTAAAAGTAGTTACGAAATAAAGACTCTCTAAATTGTTATAAATACATTTAGCGATATTACTGCGTTTTAGTTTAGTGTATATGGCCATATTAATCTGCTGAGCAATGACATCATGCTCATGGTTAGAAGGTTATGGACTCGATACTAGGGCGAGTCAAATACCATATTGTTATAAATTTATAAATAATTATTGTATATGTCTTAAAATATCTCAGACAGATCGGAAATACTCACATTTTCGGCAAAAATTGTAGTATTTAGACGTGTTATACGTTGAAAGCGGGTTTTCTAATGATTTGGTGACTTGGCGATGTTTTGGCGAGAAAACTTGGTGACTTGGCGAGAAATAGATACTTCTAGAAACATCCATCACCTAAGCTCTAGGACCAATATTTAGTGAGATAGCCTAGTAGCTTCCAAAACCTTGGCGTAATTAATAGATTTCCCCGCCAAGCTAGGTATAAGTACAGCAGCCCGACATAGTTAGAGTTTTGTGAAGACAGTCAGTGAGTGAAGACGATTAGTCGTGACTGCTTGTTTAGAGAAGCTGTTCTCTGTCTGAGGTATTTGAGACCTGTGATTGGAAGCTGTTACTTATTGTATCTGACGAATTGTAGCTGTGTAATTGTGATTGTTGCAGCTGGTATATCTAGTGGAATTTTTTTTTACGAATAAAAGTCTTTTGGTTCATTGAGTGGTTGCTTTATTCAACTCTCAATCCACAGGAACCCCAAAGCTCGGTACAATATTGGTCGCTGAGTTTGAAAAAGTGACCATTAAACAAATGGAATTGATATACATGTTTTTAGCTGCCATTCGCATATATCTATAACGTCTCTGTCTTCTAAAGTATTTTTAGTTGGTTGTGTTTCGTATGTAATCTTTTATTTCTTATTTAAAAAATAATGTAAGACGCAAGGTGCTCACAAATTCTTTTTAAGACCCTTCCCTCAATATTTTGTGATGCCCTAGAAGTTATTTAAAATATTTCACAGAATGCCAACATACTGTATTTGTATGTATATTAAAAACGACTTTTTATTCTTTTTAACCGTAAAATGGTCGTGTCTTTTGTTACAGTTGAAATCCCGAGTACGCCATTTTATTACAATTCTCATTGTTTTAAAATATTAATGTCTTCAGATAACATTTCAACTTTTTTTTTCTCCCAATGGCGGATTGTAGACAGTTACAACTGCAACAGAGTCTATTAATCTATTGTTCCCTGATACCCAAGGAACCGGCCAGAAACAGCGACCTCTTAGCCGCCGAAGCGTTGCCCGGGTGCACCACAGGGGTTGGGCCACCATCGCACCCTCACATATACCACAGGAACCCATTTATAGGGTAGATATCATTCATACTCCATTTACACACACAAGGAAAGGACAAAGATAGGATAGAGAGAGAGAGAGAAAGAACATCCATGCCGGAACCGGGATTCAAACCCAGGACCTCCCTATCCGTAGTCAGGCACGCTGACCACTAGACAAGTTAGCCGGCATAACGTTTCAACTACCTCCCATCATATAGAGGATTGCGTCATACATCCAACTTGTCAAGAAATTTGCTTCCTGCCTTCAAATCACATTCTTCTAGCGACAGCAAACAAGGCGAAATTCACCATCGTCTTAGAATATTATCGATGGACATTTTGTTTATAAAAGGAATTTGATTAGACTATACTTGAGGGTGCCCCTTGTATTCTCGATAAGTTTATTGCCAAGCTAGGCAATGTTGTTCTATTTATGGTAACCCTAAACGTTATTTTAAATTTCATTCACGATTCTGATTGGTTTAGATTTAACCGTTATATTTGAATGTTTAACGGTATATGAAATTGAGGTCAGTTACTCTTCTACGGTGCATGTTGGCTGATATCGCTTTTTATATATATATATATATATATATATATATATATATATATATATATATATATATATATATATATATTATTTATTTATTTTTTAAATTTAATATTATAATTATTTAATTTATTATAATAATAAATTAATTTAACATTAATAATATCTAATACCTCAAAATGAGGATATTCCAGCAAAATAAAGTGAGTATCTTTTTTCCTTTTCTTATATGCTTACTGCATTATTTTTGAAATTTCATTGTGTTTTGGCCGCCATTATTGTTTGCACAACGTTCCGCGCGAACAGGATTGTCGTTAAACAAAAATCGCCAATCTCGCCAAGGGTCACACCCTCAAATATATTTTTACCTGGAATTCTTATATAAGGACGAAAGCATCGATTTGAAAAGCCATTTTTCTTTGATTCAAGCCGCTAACACATGAATGATCGAACAACAGAAAAACCGAAATGAAAAAGACAATTTAGAGTTAGTTTAAATTGTCAAAGGTGATTTAAACTTTTAAATTTTTCATGAATTAATAGAATGTTAAATTAATAATTGCAATATTTGTAAACAATCTGTTTTTCGAACCTTAAGACAACTGCTTTGCTTACGCCAACATTGAAATATTTTTTAAATAAAATTGTTGAAATAAAAAAAAATCAGATTTGTAAAACATGGGCTTAGAAAGTTCGTTGTGAGTTTTATTTTTATTTATGTAGAGTTTTTCAATCATTAAATCTAAGTTAGTTATTTGTCTTTCTTTATAATTACAATTTAAAAATGTTGCAGTAAAAAAAAAGGTTTAAAGAACTTGCTCATTTATAATAGTTTTCTGATGAAGTTGTTTCACTTAATAATGATATTTCATTTACATGAAATTCTTTTATATGAAAGATGACAATTATATCAAACATAAGGATACAGAGAATTCTTCATGAATTTGGGGTTTAATTTGCATAAAGTAAAGATTTTTCTGCTGGTGTAATTTTATCACAATTTTGATTGTACTTTTATTATATGTAACATCCTTTATCCAGTAAGTATTATTCTAAATGTATTCCATTATAATTTATACATATTGATCGGTATTTTATATCTATGAATATCGAATGTGTCCAAGTATCCAGCTGTCCGGAATATTCTTAACAGAATTTTATACATCTATTTCTGTTTAATCAGTGTAGTGTTTTTAATTTACTGAAAATAAGCTTTTTACATTGTTAAATAAACATTATGTATTTTGATTTATTATGTATAATTTCCAATTTTCTGAAAGCTGTGCTGTCATATTCTACTTTTGACGAGTGAAAAATTTTATAGGCTTGTACTGCCCTCAGATTTGGGATGGAGCCTACTGCTGGCCGTATACCGAAGCCGGGTCCTTGATTGTGAGACCCTGCCCTGACTATATACACAACTTTAACCCTAATGGTAAGTATACAATTTATTTTTTCAGCATCTTAAAATTTAGGGTTAAGTATAAATGTAAGCATACAATTATTCCCTTGATAAAACCATAAAAAGTGAGGTTAATTTATTCTTTTCTTAATACAAGGTAAAAAGTTCTTGCCGTTTTTATTGATCCAAAAGAACATGATGTACAGCAAATGTAGCCTTCGAAGTAATCACCCTAGGCATTCAAGCGATAAATCAAATGACTCTTATGATAAAACCCGGCGGTTTTGGACGCAATGAAGCTCGCGGGTGCTTGGGATAAGTCTGCTTTATTGGTGAAGGATTTTCTACAAACATGATTGTCCAGGGAATAGAAAATGTGCGAATCTGACGCTGCAAGATCAGGTGAGTAAGGAGGAGGGCACAAATTCTCATAAACATATCGCCGTATGGTATTCCTGGCCAACCACGCGACATGCAGCCTCACGTTATTGTCCAAGAACTATAAACCCTTGCGATTAACCAATGATGTCTCCTTCTGTTCCAATGTCTGTTGCGCAATTGTTTTGAGTAAAGTTTCGCTGTGACAGTTTGGTAGCAGCTCGCAGAGAATCACTTGATGATTACTGCTCGAAATACACGCTTCATCACAGAGGGAATAATCTACAAAGCTAAGCTTGTGAAACCAGTGCCTTGCTGTACGTTCATTCACAAACAATCGGCAAACGGTTGACTTATTCGGCTACTTGAAGCAGCAGCTGATGAGCCCACTTTGAAGTCGTAAAATGAGGTCCTTCGACACGTTTACTTCTCTTCGCTATTCCA
Organism: Latrodectus elegans; assembly: GCA_030067965.1. Taxonomy (NCBI): domain Eukaryota; kingdom Metazoa; phylum Arthropoda; class Arachnida; order Araneae; family Theridiidae; genus Latrodectus; species Latrodectus elegans. The sequence continues at coordinate 72,217,176 of CM057821.1, read as the reverse complement.
CAAGTTAGGATTGTTGAATGTACATGGTGGACCTGATTTTATAGCGACTGATATTCCTATTCTCGATCGACAATGTCTCTACCCTGTAGTATGCTAATTTGCATAGTCATTCTCGCTTCATTCAATGGCAATGCGAGGGCGGCAAGAACTTTCTTATTTATTTTATAACACAAAAATGAGTTAAATTATAGTATTTATAATTGAACATATTTGTCATTAAATGAACAGTATCAGAAAGAAATATCTTAGTAAATATAGTTATTTATTTCAAAAGTTTAAAAATTTTGGTTTTCAAATATTAGAATATAGAAAATGCCTGTATGGATATGTAACTGATTTTTCTTTTCCTATTACAAAGATAAAAATAAAGAGTATATTGGTTGAAAAAGTCGCAATTCTGTCGAAAATAACATCAATTGATAATTTATTTCTTGGCGGACTTCTTAGGTGTATTTTTGGTGTTTGTAATTTTGTATAAAAAAGGTATTTAATGTTAATAACGTGCAAAAATATAAATTATAAAAAGGAGAAATAAAGTAGAAGAAATACCTTTTATTTAAAATTTCAAAGGGAGATAGAATAATAAATGTGAAATTAGTATATATTATTGCAAATTCTGGTAATATGTATATTTTGGTCCTGATGTGTTAATTTATTATTATATTACATTTTAGAATGTAAAAGTCACAATTACTTAGAAGTAAATACCTTGATTAGATGAGTTCGCTCTAGAAACATCCATTGACCTGGCTTTACTTTGGAAATACACTAATTCTATGGAAAATTCGCCAAACTGGCAAGATAGCGACAAGTTATCACTATTTCCGGCGATTAATTTTGTCACCAAATTTGGCGATGTATCCTTATATTTGACGCTAAGTTGGCGACATTTGACGATTTTCAGGATATCTCTGGAAAGGTACAGAATGTTCTGGAAAAGTCGTGAAGCTCTTTCAATGCAACAAATAGAGGCTTCCAACTTGTCTGATCAATCAGTAGCTATCAGTTTCTTATAACTTTCGCACGTTCCTGAGAGAAGTAACTGTATCTTGTGCATTGAAGTTGTGTGAACTGATTTGTACGCTGCCTAGATTGCGTAGTGAATTGAGTAGTATTGCAAACTACTGCTTTTTTTGTGGCATTCTGTTATTAAACCTAATTTAATATCGTTAAATTGTGTGGTTCTTCATCTACGAATCCTGATTAACTTAACAATATGTGAAACAAAATGAAAGAACACATTAACAGTTAGAAAACATTATTTATCTGCTAAACATGATAATTAACATCATTATCTTCAATGAACGCATGTTGAAGGTACACATAAGAGAATATAGTTTACTATTGAATTGTTTTGGCACATAATCCATTTGTTCTAAAGTTACATAAAAACTGATGGATAGTATACCAAAAAGGGTTGATGTTACCGTTACCTTAGTGTAACACCAACATTTATATGTACAATAGCATTTCAAAGTAATTAGGTACATATAAAAAACTTGATTAAAATAACAAAAATAAAATCTTCGAATATATTTTTCCCTTTTCCATTAAGTAAAATAAAATTCTTCAAGACTAATTTAATAAACTGATTACTAACATTTGATTTTTATACAAGGGAAGAGTATATTGATTCTTTTAATAAATAGTAATTATTAAAAACATAAAAAAAAATTTTGTTCTCGAATTTTGCTTTTTTTTTCGTAGTGAAAGAGCTTCCTTTAATTATTTTTCCTTGAAAGTGTTTTCCTTAATCATTTCCGTTTCATTATTTAATTTGTATAATGCTGCTTGTTTACTGTCTCTTAGATATCAATTACCTTAAAAATCTTTTGACAGTTTTTAACCCAATCTCTGCATTCAAATACAATGAAACAGACACAACAGAAATGTTTACTTCTCTTTTCAAATTACGATTAAATAATCTAAATTTTAACATTCAAAACTAAAGAAATTATGAAAATGAATATTTAAAAAATTTATTTAGAAATATATAGAATAATTAGAAATTTAGAATATTTAGAAATTAAAAAATGAATATTTTGTATATTTCATGAAAATATAATTTAAATATTGTACAATGCATAATTTTTGCAAACTCACTACTTATTTTATTGATTTTAATATATTTTATCGAATTTAGAAAATAATTTTTCGTATGAATATATGTTTTTCCTGAAAAAAATTGCGAATAATATATTTTACTTATTAAGTTGAAAATGATTCAAAATTAGATTTGTTTATTCAGATGCATTTCTCTTTCCCGTAGTATGAAAATCAGGAAAATAAATACAACTAGTTCTTTGGAGTTAAAAATTATGCACATGTGTGTATATCAGACAGTATTACAAATTAAAGAAATACAGACAAATTACGGAGATGAAATGTACTTCACATGGTAACCAGAAGATCGTGATAACCTGGTTGATAAGGACATCATTCTCCTTATCGGAAAATAGTTAATTTGAATCAGACTTATGTATGTTCCATAGAGACGGCTTGGAAGATTAAGTACGAAGTGGTTGCAATGTCCTCCAAGTGAAATGATATATTTTTGGTTCTCAGATCAAGTATTAAGGAGTTTTCTGCTTTACCATGCTTCAAAACTATGAAATTCCTACTGCCTGTTTTCAACCAAATTTGAAGAAATTTGAATTCTTTCGAAAAACTTCGAATAGTTTTGATTATCTTTCACATCTTTTGAAGAACTTTGACTTATTTTGAAGAACTTTATCCTATTTTAAAAATATTGACTTCTTTTGAAAAACTTTGGCAACTTCAAGAAGAGGACTTTGGACTAAATAGAGACTAAGTATTCTGTGGAAACTGCTGATAGATTCATCATAGCTTTTATCAAAAGTATATCTTAAAAATAAGAAGTATATGTAAAAAAAAAAAAAAAATAAAAAAAAAAGATGCACAACAGAACAGAAGATTAATTTGAATTCCTTGTTATATTCCCACTGATAAAAACTATATATATATATATATATATATATATATATATATATATATATATATATATATATATATATATATATATATATATATATATATATATATATATATATATATATATATATATATATATATATATATATATATATATATATATATATATATATATATATATATATATATATATATATATATATATATATATATATATATATATATATATATATATGCATTAGCAATGTGAAATAAACTCTTCAGAATCCTTTTCTAGGTCTAAATTTCAAATGTTTTTTTTAAATACGTTGTTAATTAGTTTTTAATAAATTAATATACAATTAAATTAACAAAGTTTGAATAATATACTTCTTTAATATATCTTTCATTAAATTGCTGAAATAATGTGAAATATATTAAAAATGGAAAAGGTGGATCAGGAAAGAAGAGTAAGATAAAGGATGAAAAATGTTAAAAAAAAGAAAGACGAGTTTATATAAGAACAAATTTTTTTTGTGAAATAATAACACGTAAAACTCCTGTGCTTTAGTAATTTGGAAATTGTATACCTGCAAACAATTTCAGCAAACTTAACAAATTAAGAAGGAAAGTTAAGAAGATTTCGGGAAAACAGGAACTTTTCTTATTGCATTACCTATAATGAGATTCAACAGTAATAGAATTTTATGCTGAATCTTAATGTGATTTTAAATTTAATTTTTCTTAAGTATTTTACTTACCAAACTTTATTATAATTTTTCTTTTTCATAATATCCTACAAGTAAAACTTTATAATTTCCTTAATATTTTAGTAAAAGCTAATTCATGTTTAAATTCTAAAAAATTAAGTAGAGGACATCGTAGAAAATAAAACAGTTTTATTTGGAGAAAGAATATCATTAATTATTTTATTTTTGTTCTTCAATTCGTTAATGCCTTTAAACATTGTTTTCTAGATTGTTTTTTAAGTGGAATATCTCTCTTTTGTTTTAAAAGATTACGTCAATATTTAAATATACTTTTATAATTCTCGTTCTTTTTTCACCATTCCAACAAATTATAACTCGTTCAAAATTATCGTTTTTTTAAAGTCTATTCCATTTGGAACTTATTCAAGCTAGAAGTGATTATTTTGCGAAGATTTCATAGAACATATGAGATTGCCTCAGGCAGTACTAAATAAAAGAAATACCCTAGTACGAGAAATAAAGAACAGTTTACTATCAGTTCAGCTTACTGTGATCAAAATAATTGGATGTCCCAGCATTGTATTAGATCTATTGTCATTAGTTTTTGTGCTCAGATCGAAGAGATGAATAAGAGGGCTTTTGGCAATCAGAACGAATAAAAAGCCCCTATCGCAAATTATTGCTTATTTTGTCTCGTCCTTCCTTCATCCAGTAATATGTAGCATTTATTTTATTCTCTCAATTACTGCTGAGACAAAGACGAAGATGTTGAATAAATACTGAATAGATCAAGTATATTTATTATATGATTCTGTTATTTATACAAGTGCGTGAACAAGAAGAATGTTTATCGAACGTCGCTTACTTAGGAATGAAACTATTCAGAAAATGTAATTGATAATAAAAAAAACAATATTTAACAGAATATTATAAGAAAAGCAATACACGCTTAAATAAAAATGTTAAAAGTAGTTTAAAAAAACCGTCGATAATTGATGGTGTTACATCAATAGTACAAACATGTTTTTTTACAAGTTTTTCGACTATTCGGAATGAAACTGATTGCAAGGGCTAATCATTTATAATCATTTTTGCTGCTATCATTTGGTATTATTCCATTATTATGCGTGAAGCATATACTATCACATATTGGCATGGTTATTCATATTGGCATATACTATCACATATTGGCATGGTTATTCATATTGGCATATACTATCAAATATTTTCATGGTTATTCATATTGGCATGGTTATTTATATTGGCATATACTATCACATATTGACATGGTTATTCATATTGGCATATACTATCACATATTGGCATGGTTATTCATATTGGCATATACTATCACATATTGGCATATACTATCACATATTGTCATGGTTATTCATATTGGCATATACTATCACATATTGGCATGGTTATTCATAGTGGCATATACTATCACATATTGGCATGGTTATTCATATTGGCATATACTATCACATATTGGCATGGTTATTCATATTGTCATATACTATCACATATTTTCATGGTTATTCATATTGGCATGGTTATTTATATTGGCATATACTATCACATATTGGCATGGTTATTCATATTGGCATATACTATCACATATTGGCATGGTTATTCATATTGGCATATACTCTCACATATTGGCATAGTTATTCATATTGGCATATAGTATCAGATATTGTCATGGTTATTTATATTGGCATATACTATCACATATTGGCATGGTTATTCATATTGGCATATACTATCACATATTGGCATGGTTATTCATATTGGCATATACTATCACATATTGGCATGGTTATTCATATTGGCATATACTATCACATATTGGTATGGTTATTCATATTGGCATATACTATCACATATTGTCATGGTTATTCATATTGGCATATACTATCACATATTGGCATGGTTATTCATATTGGCATATACTATCACATATTGGCATGGTTATTCATATTGGCATATACTATCACATATTGGCATGGTTATTCATATTGGCATATACTATCACATATTGGCATGGTTATTCATATTGTCATATACTATCACATATTTTCATGGTTATTCATATTGGCATGGTTATTTATATTGGCATATACTATCACATATTGGCATGGTTATTCATATTGGCATATACTATCACATATTGGCATGGTTATTCATATTGGCATATACTATCACATATTGGCATAGTTATTCATATTGGCATATAGTATCAGATATTGTCATGGTTATTTATATTGGCATATACTATCACATATTGGCATGGTTATTCATATTGGCATATACTATCACATATTGGCATGGTTATTCATATTGGCATATACTATCACATATTGTCATGGTTATTCATATTGGCATATACTATCACATATTGTCATGGTTATTCATATTGGCATATACTATCACATATTGTCATGGTTATTCATATTGGCATATACTATCACATATTGGCATGGTTATTCATATTGGCATATACTATCACATATTGGCATGGTTATTCATATTGGCATATAGTATCACATATTGTCAGGGTTATTCATATTGGCATATACTATCACATATTGGCAAGATTCCGAATCAGATATTTTGTCCCTTTTTTCTTAAGCATTATTTTTTCATATTAATTTGTTACACCTTATTCTTCAATACATTATAGAATATTCCATTTCAATTATATGAATAATTTTGTGACTACATATTTTAGTATATATTTGAATTTTATGACAATTTTATAAATTCTTTTCACCATTCACAATTTTTCGTCCCATGAAGATGTTTTTCAATAAATTAGATCTATCATGAAAGTGTATAAACTTATTTTAAGCTTTATACAAGCAATAAAGGTCCCGTAATGGGTTCAGTTTTCTCATTCAATCTTCAAAAAAATTTCCCGCCTCATTTACTAATCTCTGCTTACAGTACTAATCAAAATTTACAAGGGAGAAGGTATTTGAATGCTGTCAACAACGCAGTTGCTTATGTGCGGTGTTATTTGAGAAATTTTCAATTGAGAATAAGCAGTAATCATAAATTTCTTACTTTAAATAAAGTGCTTTGTTCATTTTGAACGTGAAAAATAGAAATTGTCTAATATAACAATCATTTTCTTTCACTGCTTTATCTTTTTATTATAACCCTAAAATTTTATTAGTGTTTTGAATACTCTTTTTACAATTAAAGCGGCACATAAAACCATCTTGATAATCAGCTTTCTTTTACTAGCATGAAGATACCAAAAATTATCTGTATCTATGATTACAAAATTGTATGGTAATTTTTTTCGATCACGCAATTAAAATATACTTGGTTGTAGGAAGCGATAGTTTTTTTTTCTATAAGAAAACCTTTTGGTTGAAATATTTCTGAAGATATGCTTGAATTATCTTACAAAGTAAAATTTGTTATGTTATTGTTCCTAATCCCAAATAGTATAGCGTTTCTACACCATCTCCAAAAACCAAAATTTCAAAAAAGTCTATAAACTGGTATGTGTCCTTCAAAATCTCGGGAACCATAAAACATAAGCACCTGATATTGTGGACAAATGAGGCCTGTTCATGCCTGCACTCTGGAAAATCCCTCTCTTCTTGATGATGTTGTTACATGGTTGTGGGAAGGGAACAACTTTGATTGATGCGAGGACTTGGGGCACCAAAGGTGGAAGACTGATTCAGCCCCGTCTGCATACTGACTCCAGCTGGACAATATTTACTTGACGTAGTCTAGTAGGTAACCAAACCACTGTAAATGGTTACAAGGAATTTGATAAATTATCAGACACAGTTTTCCATGAAAATGTTTTACTAGTAAAGGATAATATTCACCTGCTTCAAGCAAAGAGAATTGGCAACAATTTTTAAGAGCTCCCTTTGATAGAAATGATATCAGAAAGTACAAGTGCTTATCAATATTTCCCAGAGACTTGTATACCAATCGGTAACTTTCCACTTTGAAGATGCTAGAATTGTCACTGGGAAAACCATACTAAATTTAAAGCAGTACTTTCTTAAAATGGATCCTGTTGTTGATACAATAATTCTCCTAATCACATCCTGGACAGTTTAGGACTTTCCAGAAAGTATGTACACTCATCCCTCTTTCCTTTCCTCTATTTCCTGAGGGTCAACGGTCTGATGGACTTTGTTTGACTTCGTCAGACATTTGGAGGTTAAGCCACAACTACAATAATGTATTTGTTTCTAAATACTTTTGTTTTAGAGTGTATAAAAGGAGAGTGCACAAGGAATTTGATGATTAAAATGGCATCTCTTATATTTCATACTTAATTTTATGTTTTAAAGATGTGACGCATATTACTTGCAAGTAGAGAATATTAACATTAACGATTTAATTGTATTGTACCTTCTCAGTAATAGGACATTGACAAGAAATATTGCAGTCGAAACTAATGGCTTAAACGCTATTGCTTAGCATTTGTAATATTAATAATTAAAACAATAACCCTTTAGTATATTCACATGTTATTTACAATGCTTGTTAACGATTATACAATCATTAATGACGTAATTTAACATTTTCAATGTGAAATCAAGTATAGCACATGTTTTATTTTGCGTAAATAGCTTATGAAACAAATAACACAGACACCATTTTCCTACTACAATCATATTTAAGAATCTTAGTCACTAATTGGCTAAATTACGGATGTTAGCCCTGTAAGAACTATTTTCATCCAAGGGCACGATCACTTAAGCAAAATAACAAATGAAAACGCTTTTGTTTTTCTGAAAACATAAACTCCAGTAGATTAAGCTTGAAAGTAATTGTAGAGTTATTTATTTTTACGATCATTTTCTTGATAAAAACAAGATGCTTAAAAGATTATTAAGCAAAGAAAGTGAAACGGTATACATGCTGAAATCAATTCAACTAATTAACTTAGCCGAGAGAACTAAATACTGAAATCACAGATCCGCCCAACGATAAGCTATAGTTATTATAAAAATAAAAATGAAGTAAATGATCTTGAAACTTTTTGTTGTTTGCCCAGAAACATTTGCCCTAGAATTTGATCCCAATGAACAGTTTATGTTTCATTGAAGATATGTTTGTTTAAGAGTATAAGACTTGGGTGAAGTTCTAGGATAAGGTTCTCATTTAATGACTTCTCATATGTTTTCTCAAATGAAGAAAGAATCGTATTATTGATATTCTTTGATCCTTATCTTGAGTGAGTCGAAATAAAAGAAATGTCTAAGACAGTTTTATTTAGTTATCTTTTTAAAGAATACAAACTTGTTTTTGAATGGTTATGCATATTCTGCTTAGACCACGAAATATGATATTCGATTTCAAAGAAGGTGCCCTTGATATGACCTTTCTGTCGAAAAGTTAAAATAAAAATGTTTTTTCTTATTATTTTAAATTTTTCGATTGTATTATTATTTTAACTTGCTGATATAATGTTTAGCCTATATATGAGAATGGAGAAAGGTAAAGAAATAAGATATAAAGAAGTACTACAGCTTTCAAATGCTCATCTTTTGTAATAAATAAACATCAAATAAACTAAACATTTGTATTGATATGGAGCATAAGCTGTGCACAATCTCTTCCTTTCTATTTGTTCTATGAGAAAAGTTTAAAATTAGTGCCACCTTCGATATCGACGTATTTTGCCGGCCAATATTCCCTTTAACAATTCTGATTACGTTACATGCATATTATAGATTACGGCATACGTGACAGTTTTGGCACGCGGTACTATGTTCCGTGGCACTTTACACAACTTCATGAATCGTTCTCTTGATTCCTGCTATAGTAAGCAGATCTATGAAAGGGTAAAGTTTACACTAAAATTTTAATATTGGAAGAATAGTTTAATTTTGCTTTTTTTGAATACCATTAAATTATACATATATGATGCCTCCATTAAATAAATTTGTAATCGACAGATTTTTAAAAGCATTTAGAAATAAACATATAAGCATACACACACACACACATATATATATATATATATATTATATATTATATATAATATATATATATATATATATATATATATATATATATATATATATATATATATATATAGATATATATATATATATATATATATATATATATATACATATATATATATATATATTATATATATATACATACATACATATATTATATATATATACATACATACATATATATATATATATATATATATATATATATATATATATATATATATAATATATGTATATATATATATCATGTTATACAATATTGGGCCATCAATTGAAAAAAATGGTATTCTTATTGAAATTAATGAAAAACTGCAGCTATTTTTCTTTGAAAATATTAAACAAAATACACGTAAGTCTCATTAATCTGGTCCCTACTAAACCGCACTTTGCCGTTTAACGTTAAATAACTCTATTTAGGTATACATACATAAGTATAAGCATACTATGTTTGTACAAACATACTGTTCAGTAGTTTGTTTCTGTACTCTGGTTCAATTTATAGCAGTCTTTCCCAAAGTGGGTGATAATGCCCCCTTGTGGGCGTTTAAGACCTAGAGGGGGCGTTAAGGGGCCCAGAAAAAAATGGTGGGCGATGGTAGATTTGTAATTTACATTGTAAATTTCACAAGAATTAAAACCTACCTACAACACAATAACGAATACTTAGTTTATATTTCTACCCTGAATGATGGTATAAAAACTTAAATTACTTAACATAGATTTCGTAGGATTGCCATTCCGCCGTATGCGCGTACGTTGTACAATACGAAAAGCATACAGCTGTGTAAATGCATGAATCGCCAAGTGTGACAAACATTCCGGGGGAAAGGACTAACTGCAGGAGCCGGAGCACTTATGATGTTGTGCTCCGTAGACGTACTGTCCCTTTTCATTTGGGGAAACCTTCAGCGCTTTAACGCATGCGTCAGGTCTGCTTCGAATTCACCGAAATAGGGTTGAGACATAAGAGAAATGCTTTCTTAACATGCGTGCTTCCGTGCTTCTGAAAAAGCGGTGAGAGGAAAAAGTCCATCTCAGTGTGTCACCCCTTTCTAGAATAGAATCTTCGACAGGTGGCAAAACGAAAACGGACTGTTCGTGGTAGCAATCGGCTGGTTCATCAGTACTTGTCCTAACTTGCTCAGTACAATTGAGCATTAAAATAGATAATTTAGAGATTGAGCATTAAAATAGATAATAGAGTTTGTGTATGTTTGTCTTATTCCTGTTGGTGCTTGCTGTATTTAAATCCTTCATAAAAGCTCGTAATTTTTCTTATATTTTCATTAGTGGTTTCGAGCACTCTCTTTAAACGAGTATTTAAGTTCAACACTTTATTTACATATTTTTTAAAAAAAAAAAAAAAAAAGCCATGTCGCAAGGAAAAGAGGAGAAACGGCAATACAGTGCAGAATATCTTTGTTCAAAAACATTTTCAAACGAAGCGATGAAGCCTTCAAAACTTCAAGATCATTTAAATAAAATGCATCCAGATAAGAAGGACAAAAATGTAGCCAATTTTTCAGATCTGGAAAATAAGCATAATGCTCAAACAAGTGTATCGAAATTTTTTTCGGTAACTGCTAAGCAAGATGATGACAGACTTCGAGCTTCATACAATATCTTTCTGTTAATTGCTCAAACAGGTAAACCATACACCATCGGAGAAACATTAATTTTGCCGGCGATGAAAGAAGTTATAACTACTGTGCTCCATAAACCGGTGGCAGATATAATTCGAAAAATTCCTTTGAGCAATAATTCTGTGCCAGGCGAATTGCTGAAATGGCTGAAAACATTGAAGAGTCATGTGCAATCATCTGAAGACTAGTCAATTTTCAATTCAGTTGGATGAGTCCTCTTTACCATCTATTGAAGCATTGTTGTTGTCTTACGTGATGTTCCTTAAAGATAAAAAAATATGTCAAGAACTTTTATTTGCTAGAAATTTAGAGACAGACACAAAAGAAGAAGCCATATTTAAAACACTGGAAAAGTTTTCTGATGAAAAAGGAATTCTTGAAAAATATTATATCAGCTGCTACAGATGGTCCTTATGCTATGGCAGGGTGTCAAAGAGGCTTCATGTCGTACTTAAAAAACAAAATTCCTGATGTGATTGCTGTACATTGCGTTATATATCGACAGCATTTGGTTGCTAGAAATTTAAGTGAACGACTGTTTCAATCATTGCAACATGTCATCATAGCAGAGCAGTCAATTAAACAAATCTTTAAATGACAGATTATTTAATCAGCTTTGTGTTGCTAATGATGAAGATTTCAACGGATTGATCTTTGACACAGAAGTGCATTGGCTATCAAAAGGAAATTGCTTGACTCGTTTTTACAATCTGTTTGACACTCTCATAGAGTTCTTGGAGAACAAAGACACAGCATTACGCGAAAACCTCATTACTTCAAAGAATGATATCGCATATGTTACATTGTTTAATGATATGAATCTCCAACATCAAGGGGAAGACTTAAAATTAATAAAAACACAAAATTTCGTCACTGCTTTCGTAGCTAAGCTGCTCTTACACAAAAAGAATATCGGCGGATGTGAGTTCCATAATTTTTCCAATTTATCAGTATCCTGCAACAACTACGACTTGCTCGTCTTCTGCCGACATTTGGAAAATCTTCACAGGGATTTCATTGAAAGATTCTAGGACATTTTGAAATTGGAAATACCAGACTGGGTGTTATATCCTTTTTCAAATGTCAACATAGCAATATCATCCCAGCTGGAAGAAGAACTTGTAGAACTGACAAAGAACGAGGAAAAAAAATCAGTTTTAAAAATGAACGTGGATTTAGCGCTGTGACAACGCTGCTTAGTAAAAAGCGAAATCATTGGCAAGTTAACAAACGCGGAGACTTACGACTGTTTTTGAGTAAAATCGAACCTGATATCAATAAACTTGTTAAAAATCCCCAAATTCATCCATTCCATTAGATTAGTTTTAAAAACTAAAACTGGTTACCTCTATCTATATTGTTTCTTTTAATTTGATTAAAATATATTATTAATATTATAAAGGTTCGTTTTAATTGCTCTCACCGGTAAAAATTCCTAGTTTAGAATGTAAATTTATACACCAGAACCGATTAATATAGTACACTATAACTAAATTAATTAAAGTAATGAAATTGTGGTTTTTAAGTTTTAGAAATGTATAAAAATTGAGGTGGGGGAGCGATGAAAAATAATTGATTTTCAAAGAACTGTAGAAGAAATAAGTTTGAGAAACATTGATTTATAGGTAATTTTATTGAATACGTATTTTTATTAATTCAAAAAATGGGTCCCAATTAGTAATGGTTAAAGGGATTCTACTATACTTAAATTACACTTAAATGAGTTTTCTTCTTTTTCAATTTGTATATATATATATATCTGTGTGTGGGTAATATATGTTTATATATTTCCTTTTTGTAAATATGGAGATATTTATTTTTATTATAAACTTTGATAAATCAATGTTTTCGTAAATATGAAATAATTTGCTTAAATTTATTACATTAATATATTTTATACTTCTAAAGGTATGTTATATTTCTCTTTTTTGTAAAGATATTCAGCATTTACAAAAAGGAACTACACATATTTATTTTCATTAGCTATAGAGTATTCTTTTTGCACATATTAAAAGAAATACATTTTCATTGAACTGAATACTTAAACACATTAAACGAAACCCAATAATGTGTCCTTTTGAGAATATGTAATACGAAGGTTACTATAAAATTTTTGAAATACGCGCAGACGAGAATTTACGAAATAAAAAAATGGTTTAATTTTAAAACACAAAGTATTTTAACACAGAAGAGGATTTTTTTACTGATTTACTTCAACTTGCTTAGCATAGAATAAATTTTAAACAGAAGAGAAAATAAAGTTGACGCGAGAACATTTTAAGCTGGATTAAATCAAAAAGAATGCGCTCAACGGTTGCAATTAGCACATTTGGTGACGAATCTCCAGCTCGTGCTACTGCATTCAGATGATTTAGAGAATTTACAAGAGGTCGCAATTTTCTTCAGGATGAACAACACACAGGAAAGCCGCCGTCGGCAGTAATCCAGGATAATGTGTCTCTCATACGAAAAATGTTAATGGATGATAATCGCTGTACCTATCAAATGATACAGAAGGAATTTAACACTGGATCCGCAGTCATACACAATATCATTCATGAAGAAATACATTTGAAAAAAGTAGATTGCTGTTGGGTTCCTCATAATCTAAGTAAGCACCAAAAAGTGGAGCGGGTCAGAATCAGTAAAGAAACTCTTAAATTGTTAAATAATGGTGGCCACCGCATCATTTCTAAATTGTAACAGGGCCGACAATGGTGGAAAAACAAAGCGCTCTGAAAAAAGTGATGTATGCCGTTTTCTACAGAAGTACGGGATTGGTGAAAGCAATCAAGTTGTAAGGACAGAAGACAGTAACTGGAAACTGGTATACCACTCAATGTCTTCCAGAAATTCTACAAGAATTGAATGTTGTAGGACTAATGCTTCCCAATGACAATGCATCTTCACATAGAGCCGGATTAACAGTTGAGTTTCTTAAACAAAAACAAATTAAAGTGATCCAACTTCCGCCGTATTGACCTGATCTAGCTATGTGCAACTTTTGGTTATTCTTTAATGTAAAAAAAAGAACTTATGTGAACATTGTTTTCATTCTAAAGAAGAGATTGATGTGGCCATAAATGCATTTTTTCATTTATTCCAAGAAATGAATGGCTTGAGGGATTTAATCTGTGGAAAATTCGTCTAGAAAAAGGAATTGATGCTGGAGGAGACTACTTTGAATACACCTAAAAGTTTGCAAGTGTAACTTTAAAAACCTTGTTGTATCTCAAAAATTTCAGAGTAACCCTTGTATAATCTATTATATATGTTGAAGCTTTTACAGACCATGAAGTCTCTGTCAAGAATCAATAATCAGAGTCGTCTGACCATATGTAACAAAATGTGGCCACAAATGTTTTTGTATACTGGTAAAATAAGTCTTTGCTTTTGAAATAATTATTATTTTTCCCCCACTTAGCTTCTGCGAGTAGATACTGCACCGAAGAAGGCACATGGTGGGTGAACCCCTTCTACAACAAAACTTGGACAAACTACTCCCTCTGCAGTGAGCCAGTCCCTCCCCCACCCACAGAAGGCAGCAGTGTCTTTGTCGTAAGTATTTCAGGGTTTTTTTTTTTTTTTTTTTTTTACTGAATATCTTTATTCAGACGTTGAGAAATAAACTAAATGGACAAATTAATTTTATTAAAAGGTTTTATTCAAGTTTTTAATATGCACCTTTAAATGAAAAATATTCAGTGGGTGATCGATTAACAAACATTATCCGTTACAAGAATATATTCGCTGACCATGCATCAATTTACCATAGATTTCTTTGTGAAATAGATTAATTCGTTCTGGTGACCCTAAAAATTAAATTGAATAAGAAAGCGCCGCCCAACTTGTCTAATGGTCAGTTTACCTGACTGCGGATCGGGAAGTCCTGGGTTCGAATCCCGGTTCGGGCACGAATGTGCTTTTTCTCTCTGTATATCCAGTCTTTGTCACTTTCTTTTGAAATGAGTTGTGAATGGTAGCCTATCCTATATTAGGGTTCCTATGGCATTTGTTTACTGAGGAAGTCGGACTTCACACAAAAATATAGTTAAACTAGAAAAGTGAAACAGCGTACCCAATATTGCCAGCGTTGCTGGCAGAAGATAGGAAAAAAGGATGTATAATTTTTTAGTAAGTTTATTAAAAAAAAAATAATAGCCTTGCATATTAATGGGATCTTTTCAGTCTTTGTTTATGGGGCGGTAAAGAACTTGTTCAATAATGATTGATTTTCTCTCTTTTTTTGATTTTCTTGAAGTGATTAATAGTATTATTGTTGTTAAGACGATAACCTTATTGATATCAGCTTGATTTGCGTGCCATTCTAAGACCATTGCTCTGACATCCTCTCACTTATTCAACAAAGGAATGCGGGGAGGTGCTCAAAACAAAATCAGGTTCGATTTTGAATGAACTTTAAAATCAAAACTGATGGTCTGTCGTTGTGTGTATTTTGTTGCTTATGAAACTTGGATAAAACAGACTAGCTTTGCCTAGAATAGCGAATTTAAGTCAATAGGGAGCGTCTTTCTTTTTAATCAGAGCACCACGAAGGTGAATTACGTCTTTGCTCTTTTTTTTAAATCCTCCGATAGATGGCACCATCAAAGGATCCACTCCTTCAGTTTTTATATTGATCTGAAGAGGGAGGAAATTTTCTCCAGACCAATTTTACCGTGGTAAATGCTGAATGACCAATCACAGGACTTTGGATTCGATGGATTTAACGAGCACGTATATATCTTGTATTCGGTGGGTCTTTGGCGGCATTGGCAATCGTACCCCTCCCTTCCCGATGGAAGACCGATGCCTTAACCAGTAGTCTACCTCGGCCCTGATGGTCTACTTTGTTTCTAAATATTTCATTTGCTTTTTTTAAAATACAGAATTTGGAAGTTTAATAGACAAACATAATTCTAGGGTGATAAAAACTATTTTTGGAACGTTGGATTTGGTAACCTGTACATCATGCTCCAAGAGTCAAGAAATATTCATTAGAACTCGTTTTACTTCGTTATTCCGATGAGTATTCGTTGCCTGTAAACAAAAATCTTTCGTTAAAATGTTCGTTTTTCGATTGGTTCTCTTTCCGAAGTGTTTGTTGACTGATCATCCATTGTATATTAAAAACCACTGCAGGTAAGTGACCACTGCAGGTAAGCTTAAATGATTTTTGAATAATATATGGCACATTATATACTGTAATAGACATGTTAATTTAAAGATAAATCTCTTAAAATGGGGTATTAGATTTGCCCACTTTGGTTACGGCTTTAATTAATTCCTTTTTGATTTTTAATTCAAATAAAAAAGATTTGATTCTGATTTCATTATGTTCATCGTGATACTTTTTAAGAACTAATTTTCATCCAATATTGAGTTTTTAAGAAGCTGAATGGAAATTCATTCTGCATGATTGGAATTCATTTTGACAATTTTGTTGTTGTAGTTGTTATTTATGGCACATGGACGAGGCAAGCTCGATAGCCGACGGGTATGCGAAATTAAGTCATAAGGGTGCGTCTTTCGTTTAACCAAAATTCCGAGAAGGTGAAAATACGTCTTTGCTCTAAGATTTCTTCGGTAGATGGCACCACCAGAAGATCCATTCGCTCAATTTTGACTTTGATCTGGAGTGGGAAGGAATTTTCTCCACACCATCTCATGCATGGTAACTGTTTAGTGACCGATTACAGGACTTTCGATTCTACTGTTGTTATTGCACTCTTTGTATCCACACATGCATATTGATATTTTTAAATGTATATAAATCATACACGAATAAACTATGCAAAATATTCGGCAATTGTTAAATGTGAAATCCCTTCCTTAATAATCATTGGTTCACTCAAATGATCAAACATTTTTTAATAAAACATTAATAATACACACAATATATAATTGAGACTTGACATTTTTTGCAAGGTTTATTATGCGTAAATCACACACCAGCATTACTGCGACTCATAATTAATTGCTTCAAGAAACACGTGTATGAATTTTACGCCTCATTCAAATTCATATCTGTTTAAAAAATAATCTCTTTAAGGTTAAATATCAGGTCAAGTCCATGCCTCTATTTAAAATTAACAGTTTTAAATATTTTATCTTATTGTTATTTTAAATTAGGGATAGGAATTTTATTGTTACTTTATATCGATGGGGCTCGAACAGTCAGAAGTTCCAAGTATTTTCATGGCATGAATTATAGCCATTTTTCTTTGTAATTTTCATTTAACTATAAAATCATTAATTCTAAAATCCAACTGAATTTCAGTCTAATTGAAAGTTACATTCATGAAATAAAAAGTTAACTGTCTAGGGAACACATTTCTCCTCTTATTGCACTGTTGCCTTTTTAGTATTTTTAATGTGGTAAAAAGCAACAAGAGAAGAATTACAATTAGAGCGAAAGAAATAAGGATTTAAATTAAAACCTAAAAATTTTCTCGGCTTATATTGAAAAGTAATGATTTTATAGGCAGCTTAAATATAAAAGCTCCTTTTCTTTTCACTGAAACTTCCTTGATGAAAACTTAATTATAGATTCTTTTGGTTTAATTTAACTCTTTCAACGTCATTTGTAATTAATTGAACCTTTATTAAAGACATCAAGAGTGTCAATTATCTAAATTTGAGTTTTCACTAAGAATAAAATCTCTCTTTTCTAACCTTTTTTGTCATTAAAATTTTTTCGATATCTAATTTCCGATCGCTTAATTGAGTAAAGAAACTATTTTGAGTACGCGTATTGGATGACCAAACAATTTAAGTATAGTGTGTTTCGCTTGCTTACCTGCGCTTTTGCTAATTGACTTTTCCTAGATATATGGGCCTAGCTGGTAGCTGGATTATACTCGTAATGGCTTCTAATTCAGTAGTCCAGGGGTTCAATAACATATTTTGTGGTTAGATGCTATAGTAGTGATTTGTGTGTGAAATGCACACTTTGAACAATAAGTCCTGATCTATTTAGCACTCTTGTGCAAAAATCAACATTGAATTTCCAAAACAATGATCACATTTAGATTTTTTTATCAAAGTAAACCAAGGAAATAACGAAGCATTTATGCTGATTAATGCACAGGTCAAATGAAACATCATTTGTTTCCTTTTTCAACAATGACTAATATTGAATTTAAAATATTTTATTCTCGAGTATAAACGTTAAGTTATGGTGATGGCTTTTGGTTGCATAAAAATTATGGAATGAAAAATTCGATATTTTTTGTGAAGTATTCTTTATCAAAATGTAGTAATATATAGCATAGTGTTTTCTATATAGATGTTCTAAATAAAACTCCTTTTAGCTTTTCTTAATACTGAAGCGTTGTCTCACAAGAGACATTTTATTTCTTATGTTATCTCTAATTATGTTATATCGCAACTGAAGAAATAATTTGAAATACAATTGTTATTTTATATAGTTATATTTTGCTCTCGACTAAATGATGTTTTCATTCAGTGGTCTCTGTTTTCCGCCAGGTGCATGTACCTGTGATAAAAGCCATATCCCAAGTTGGATACTCCATATCATTAACGCTTCTTCTGATCGCCTGCTTGCTGCTGGGTAGTGTGAGGTAAGACTATCTGTATGAATACTGTTACACTAATCATATTACCAATAACAATGTGTAAAATACATTTCACTTAATCTCATATTTTCACTACTATTTTTACTCTAATTTCTTTGAATAAAACTACACTGCTGGATCCTAAAAATACGACATCCTAAAGAAGCCATGCAAATCATATGAACTTATATCATGTTCTTGAGGCACAGAGATAAGCAAATCATTAACAGCATGGCGCATGCGCAAAGGTTAAATACAGTGACAACTTGGAGTGCTATATAAAGGGATAATTGACTGTAGATTTGAAATATGGCAATTGTTTTTCAGTGACTCCTTACGTATACTAATTAGTTGTACCTTGTTGAAGAATTCAAGAGTTTTTCCAGCGCATTTCTGTGTTCTGGATAAGATGAATATTTGTTTATTATTCTTCAGAAAATTCGGTGGCTCTGTTAGACGAAACCAAACAACTACGCTGATGATCAATGACCAATGGCTCTTGAAGGTAAAAATTTATTGACAGAACCAATCGCAACCATCCACTGCGTATGACGGCAGATAAATTGATCTGTTACTCAGCCACATCATGAACCACAGATCATTAGATTCAGTCAGAAAAGCATAATTTGTTTTTCGATCGTAACATTCATATCAGAGCTAACTGTGCTAACTGTCATTTATTTCTTCACTTTTCATTGACTCAAAACTACAGCGTGTGTGATACTAATGGTGTAATGAATGACAGATGTGGGTAATGGAATGGAATGACATTGTCTTTGCTGGAGAATCTCGTTTCTGCCTGTTACCCCACGATAGTTAAATGCAAATCATGAGACACTATGGATGGAAACTGCTGAATTATTGCGTTATGCATCGACGCACTTGTTCTGGCTCAGTGTCATGGTTTGGGGTGGTATTGGATTTCTTTCCCGTTTCACTTTAATACACATTGCCAATACACTGAACAGACAGAGCTTAATCTGTGATGTTTTGTAGCCCAAGGTCCTTCCATCCTTTAGTGCTTGTCAGCAGCTATAATACAAGAACAATCTTGCACATACGCTACAGTAATATTGCCCAACCGCACACTTTGTTCAAGAGTTCTTCTGTACCTTTCAGATTGAATTACTTTATTTATTCTCCAGAGTTATGGCCAATCAAAAACGTGTAGTGTATACTTGTTCAACAGTTTCAGAGGATACATTATACAATGGTACATTAAATCAATTTTGACAATATGCTTAAGCCGTATAAACAGTTTTACTTCAAGAATACATTCAAAACAAGCTTGATTCAATGTCAAAGCGTGTATCAGTGGATATAGCCAATAGCGACTAACTACTCTGATTTGATTTTGTTATCATCCACACTACAAGGGATAGTGTAATTTCATAATTTCAGTAATTTGTTCTTGTTTTAATGAGTTATCTGCAAAGAAATATATATATATATATATATATATATATATATATATATATATATATATATAGATATATATATATATATATATGTATATATATTTCAAGATCATTTGTCCCTCTTTGTGTTTCATTCTGGATTACCAGCAATGTATTTGTATGTTTTAAATATATAAAAAGCATATGATTTAATTCTCTTTCTTCTACACTAAGACTGAGAGAATAGTGAATTTTAATCTGATTTCTACCTAAAATACAATTTTATAGACTTTTAGTGCGAACATTGACTATTAAATTAACTTATTTACTCTATATATATACGCGGTTATACATTCAGCTGTTCTCTTTGTTCGCATTTTATGGATTGTTCGCCGTAATTTAAAATTAACTTTAAAGTTAATGAACAAGGAATGGAATTTTCCCTTCGGAATACTGATTGATTAAAAATGAGATCAAAGTGGTTTTAAAGTTCTACATTCAACTATTAACTCAATTAAGGAAATTGACGGAAATAATAATCGCAAGCAAGGAGTTTCAAGTGATTTAATTCAATTAAGATATATATGAAAAATGAAATAATATTTGCGCTTAGAATTATAAAGGTAAGCTTTTAAAGCAAATGTATGTACTATTTTGAACAGCCACAAAATATTTTTCCATAATTTTGTCCAGAAGAAAGGTAAAAAAACAAATCATTGCTATCTTTTTCTTTGGATCAAAAATAAAAAAAATTGTTTACATTTTTGTATACAAAAATTTGTTTCACATATGTATTTTTCAAATAATTTGTGTGCACTTGAATGGAGGATGATTTTATTGTGTGTTTATGAAAAATTTAACATCATATTAATACAAAATTTTAATGTCGATATTGATTTTTTAAAAAAAGCAAAAGAAAGAGCACACATTATATATATATATATATATATATATATATATATATATATATATATATATATATATATATATATATATATATATATATAATACATTTCAAAAAGAGAGAAAGAAAGAAAATATTTATAATATCATAGATAAATTTACCAATTTTTTTTCTTAAAAAAAAATCAATATAAATTTTCGAATCAGAAAATTAAAGAAAACATTATGTTAAAAATTAAAAAATTGCGAGTTGCATAAATTTATCAATTAATACTATTTGAATACTAAAAAAATCATTATCAAATTGAAATAAAATAGAAGAAAGCATAATTTAGTGATATAATACATTTTTTGGTAATTTTGTCGATACATTTTACATTTAAAGGAAATTTGAATATTTGTGAACATTACAAATTTAAAAAAATAATGAAAATTTATTGGAAACAGAAAGAAAAAATAAAAGTTCTTTTTTTTTAATGTCGAAAATAAGTTTTACCATATTTTTGAAAATAAATATTAAATCATTAACCAATGAGTGAAATAAAGAAAATATAGTTTAATGGGAAAGTTAGAACTAAATTTTTGGGTATTATCATTGATAAATTTATTAACATATTTTTAGATAAATTACGCATAAAAAATTATCAAATAAGAATAATCAAAAAAATATTTTAAATACAGAAAGATAAAAAAATTTATCAAATCCCTCGATAAATTACCTACATTTTTAGAAAAATTAAGCCAACACATTTTCGACTTAAAAAAAATAATGAAAATTTTTAATTTGCATATGTTTATGCTGTAAGAATTTTAGTTTACATAGTTTTGTGAAACTAATGTAATAGTTTGTATTATTATAAATTAGAAATTGTTTGTAATAAACAATACACATTTGAGGCTTTAAATACTCCTTAATTATACAGCAAGACTTCAGTTTTTAATATAAAGCTTTAGTGATTCTTTACATTATTTGCATAAAAATAGGATTGTAAATATTTGCTTTAAGGAAAGCATTCAATTTAAAGAAAAATGCTAGATTATCCATTACACATTGATTTGACGCAAATCTTCCTAAGCACGTATTTCTGCATTTTTAATAAATAATAAATATAACAGTTAAGGCAAAATTTAAAGCAAATATAAAGTTTTAGAAACACTTTTGCAGCTTCATAAACAAAGAAATCAATAATTGATGTCAAGAATTCAGCC
This sequence comes from Latrodectus elegans, assembly GCA_030067965.1. Classification (NCBI taxonomy): domain Eukaryota; kingdom Metazoa; phylum Arthropoda; class Arachnida; order Araneae; family Theridiidae; genus Latrodectus; species Latrodectus elegans. The sequence goes on along the minus strand of CM057821.1, from coordinate 72,194,792 downwards.
TTTTCAATGTCGTGTCCTTAAAGGAAAGAAAGTGATTTAAGTGAAAGTGATTTGTGGGTTTCCTACTAAAATGGAAGTGTTTCTTTTTATATTCTGAAATTTACCACAAAGGAAGACTGACTTTTAAATCGGAAAATGTTCTAATTTTTTCCCCCTAAAATCTTGTTACGGAGGCACAAACACAAAGTTTGATGGATGGGATTTGTTTCATTCATCCTGTTTGCAAACCAAACAAGTTTTTTTTAAAGCTTAACAAAATTCTTTTGTTAATATTTTTTTAAATGTTAGTTGAAAGTTTTTAAAGCTATTTACAACCACTCAAATGAAAAGAAGGCGAATTTTTTTTTTTCATTGTGAAGTTAAATAAAAAGAGTTTATATTTCGGAACAAATGTGTTAAGTATAAAAGGTTGAATATATCAGGACAAATGCTTCATTTGTCCAGTTCTTGCAATTAATAGGCCGGCAAAAAGAAGGAAAATTGCAGAAATAAATTCTGCTTATGCATTTAATTTTAATAATGCTTGATGATGAAATATGACGAAATATATTACCGAATGAGAATAGTAATTAAGTACCAAGTTTTAGAATTTTTAGAGTGTTTCGAATATTTATTGCTAATTTAATTCTATTTTTAATGTATGTCCCATTCTCAACATTCTTATTAACTTTTATTCTTAATGCATATTCTTTTATCTACATTCAGATTTATTTCTATTCTTAATGCGTGTTCATATTTTCCACATTCTAATTTACTTCTGCTCTTAATGTTTGCTTAAATCTTTCTATTTTTAAAGCATACGCTTTCCTCTACATTCTAATCTACTTCTACTCTACATTCTTATCTATTTCTATTGTTAAAGCATGTTCCTTTCGCCACATGCTTATCTACATCTATTCATAAAGCATGTTCTTTTCTCCACACATGCTTATCTATTATTTTTTTTAAATTGAGATCAAATATCCAAATAACATTTTAATCTTGATACTGAAACTCAAGTAATTTTTTTTCAAAAATAATGCCCTTTTTTCTCAACGTTAAGAATTTTTAACACAAAATTAACTCGTGTTGAAATAGCAAGTAATGGGTATTATTAGCAAATAAATGTTCTGAAATAAATGTACATGCATTATAGCATTACATTTATTTCAGAAAAATGACTAACTTAAATAACATGTACAATGTGTGTGTATATACATATATATATATACTTCACCGGGCCCTTAAAAGCCTTACTCCTGTTCAAAAAAATGTATGTAATTTATATGTATTAAAATAGGAATCTGAATTCCTGAGTAGGAAGACTTCGTAAAATATGGAATGGATATTTATTGAGTTCATAACTTTATACAGCAAGCGTAAATATATTTGTAAGATACCTTAAACTTTTAACATTCGATATAAATTCCACCATAGAAATACAAATAAATTAGGTTCACAATCACATTTCAACCCGTTCATCAATTGTGTGAGAAAATATTTAATATTAATTTAATTCAATTTAATTTAATAAATTTATTAAAATATTTTTCAGAAAAATTATCTTTATTTACTATAATTTTTAAATTATACAGTTTAAGCATTGGTTTAATTTAATTTATTGTCATATTTTCCGTTAAATTCCTTATAATTCATTTTTTGGACATATCTTTACTATCAAGTAAAACCTGTCTTATTGATATTTCTTAAATATTTACAATATCGATTGGAAATGATTGCCTGTAATTGTTGTGAATATGCCAGCCGATGGCTGAATGGTGAGCATTCCTGTCCATTGGTTCTGTGTTTGAATCCCGTTCGTATATGAATGTTCCTTTCTCTCTTTCTCGGTGTTTTCTTCTAAGATGATGAATGAATGTAACCCTCCCAATAAATGGGTTTGTGGGGGAGTGACGTGGGTAAAGCTACTCACCACCATGGTTTAATTAGAAGGTATCCACCGATTAACGATAAATGACCTTGTGGTGAATCATCCAGTGCACGCTATTAGAAGAAAATATATTGTGAATATTTTTCGATACTTACTGAATTAAGAGAAAAATTTTCCATCATTTTTATATTCCTAATAATATTATTTCCATCAAAAACCAAGCTTCATCTTATTTTTATAAAAATTATAATTATAACTACAGTATTATGTGTTTCTATTTTACTTCATCACAGATTATTTGAAATGAGCATCCTACTAAATTTCAAACGATTAAATAACACTAGATATCAATAATTTGGTCACACAATTTTTGGATGTGAACTAAAGAAATTATTTAGTGTCCATACATAAGTAATATTAGAATAGCACTTCTATGGCGAATGTGTATAAATATTTTTTCCACTCACGAAAAGATATCTGTTGCAATAAATTTTTATTAAGAAAGCAATTTAGTATTTTATTTTCCGACCCTTGTTCATGTACTTCTCGATTTCATAAATTTGATAAGATTTTTGGATGGTACTCTTAACATTGCTTAAACTGTTCTCTCTGTTCTGTTATTTCTACCCAGATTCCATCATGCAGAGAATTATACTTTGCTTTTTTTATTTTTTATATTTATTTCATGTTTATAGTACATACAAAAATAGTTATAATAAAATGCTCGGCAAAAAAATAATGAGGTGGGGAAAATCACTAATTATACTCTTAAAAATATTTATTATTAAATTTAAAATCAAATAACATACCAATATTATGTAAACTGGGAAACCATTTATTTTTGTGTTATTTTAATCGAATATAATTTTAATAATACCAATAATTAAATACTTAAATGTTATGTAATGTAAATTATCCAACTTCATCTTAAAAATAAAGGAAATGAAGAGTTAATTGTGATCGAAAAGGAATGTTGTGAATAAACTACAAGGTAATTTATTCCTTCTCTAAGAACATAAAAAATATCATCGTATAGTCTGGCATGGATTGGGAGAAACAAAACATCGGTTTCTTCACCTGATGAATTATTCAAGAATTTCTCAACAAAAAGACTGGAGGGGTAAAGAACAAAGTGAGACAATCACCGCTGGAACGTTCGAATTTCGACGGCTCGATTTTCTTATTCAAAGGTGCTTGAAAGTTTTCTTCTTTTTCGTATATGTCAAAGGGCATTTATTATAAGAATATTGTATTTAAAAATAAGGTTTTTCATTTTTTAATACACTTCAGAACAATAAATTCCTGAGAAAAAAATGTTCTTCCTCATTTTCCTCCTGTGGGCAAGAAATGTTTAATTAATAATTTTCAATAATTTCAATAATTCACACGCACTAAGAAATGTACTGCAGTTTTGTAAAATAAGTATCATTCATCTTTCTTAAATAAAATATTTGAAAATTGCTTTTTTCCAACTATGCCATTTCACGAAATATGAAAATTAATGTTTTTTCAAGAAAATTTTATCCCGGGTGTAAAAAATTACCATTGTGAGACAAAACAAACCAAAATAAATCAGAAGACCTTTTAAAAATATTACAGAAGAAATAATTTTCATTCTTTAGTTGATCTCAATCTATTTGAACTGCATTTTATGCTATGATAATCAGTTAATCGTTCAGCAACATTTTGTTGTATAACAACTAAAGAATGAAAATTTATAGTATTATTATTAATTTAAACTTACTAATTTTAATAATTATTGAACTTTAAATATTGATTATTAAATATTTAAATATAATGTTTCTTCTTTAAAACTGAAACCATCAAGATACAATAACGTGTACGTAATATTCTCCAATTAAATGTTGTGAAATTATGAAAAAATTGCAATCAAAATTTAAGTAATGTCCTTGTTGTTTCGAATCACAAAGTTTCCTGAAAATGTCAGACTAACTGTTGTTTCTAAAAACTTCCAGAAAATCTGGAAAATAAAAAGGTTTTTAAAACACTTTATCCAATTTAAAGTCGCTGCAAATTCAAATATGCTCATGAGTAGATATTCCTTTAGTCTGAAAATCTGTCTCGAATCAAAAGAGAGAGAACTTAAGTGTCCACTCACAAATCAGGAGAGACGTATCTTCCGGCTTCTATTGTCCTCGAAAAAGAGAGCACCTCCATCGCTCTTCCTAAAATACCAATGGTGTTCCAGACGAAGTTTCCACAAGTTTCTTTTCAATTTCTTCTTCTTCTGTGAGAAAACCTCACTGAAGATAGATCAAATATCTGGTTCTCATACTTTATAACAGAAAGGAATAGTGCAAAGTAGACATAATACATAAAGCACCATTTTTTTTAATCTTATTTCATGGAAAATGACACATAAAATAAATAAAATATTTAATTTTTCCAACAGGAGTAATGGATATTAAAATAAACATTTCATTTTAAAAAAATAAGTAAGAAAGTATAAACCTACAAATAAGAATTAGTTTTAATTTCTTGCTTTTTTAATAATAACCAAATATAAATTTTCAATTACATTTTAAATGATAGGTACAAAAATTTATTGTTCTGTTTCTAAGTACTTTTCTGTATCATATTGCTTGCTATTTTTTATTATTGGTTTCCCAGCAAATTTAGCTCAAACTTGTGCTTGTATATCATTCTAATATTTCAATTTTAATGAGCTTTCAGATCTATTTTTAGCTTTTCTTTAAAATCAATTGAAGCAAAACCCTGCTAAAATATTATAGCTATTTGTCTAAGCTTTGCTATAAATGGAAACAAATGATTTTCCAAAATATGAGTACATCATCAAAGACATTTTGAGTTACAAAATATGTTTACCAACATAACTGTGGATATTGGAAATTTAGAATACTATTTTTTATAATTCTGAATTTTTCCTGCTTAAATCCAGAAGTTATTTATCTAGATCTAGCTGCTTTTGTTCCCATCTGTGATTTCTAAATAGTATTTCTCCTTTTCACTCATTTTTATCTAACAGGAAAATAAAATGTCACAATTCTTCTTAAAATTGTGCCTTATGTGAATAAAATTATTAAAAATACAATCTATTTATGTAATTCTATCTAAATAAGAAATGGGACAGTTAATCTCTTAGTTCAGGACAAAAAATATTCTACTTTTTCAGATTTTAACTTTCTCAGCTTAAGATGGTTTACTTAAACACATTCCGAAGAAACGAAACATTTCGCAAATCATGATCACGCTGACAACCACAATTTATTTGAAGGCATATATTTTGAACTTTTTTAATTGTTTCTTAATAAGTAATATTCTTAACTCTTGGTCAGATCTGTAGTTTTTGTTCAAAATTTTAAAGAAAAAATGCATGAAAAACTGAATTCTGTGTGAAAACATTAAACAAAGAGGAAATATTAATTGCATAATATCAGAATGTTTGGTTCTATATGTGCAGAAATATAAATATCATATTTTTAAATGTATTAGGTTGATAAAATCACTTGCAAATTTTTTTGAATAATTTTAATTTTTACAAAATATGTTTTTTTCCCTTCTTTCTAAGAAGAAAAACTTTGAAAAAAATTCGTGAATATAAAATCTTAGTTGATAAAATTATCCAATTCCCACAAAAATTTATAAAAACTAAAATATATAAGATGCAGTTATTCTAAACAATTTACACACAAAAATATTTTGATAATGATGTCTGCACCGTTTAAAAATCAAAATGAGTGTATAATTTATTAATCATCACAAACAATTCAAGTATAATTATCTTTTATTTACTAATTAATTTACAATAGAGTGAAAGTTAAAAATAAAGATGTTACAACAGATGGAAATAATTTTCATGTCTTAATCTAAAGCAAAGTAGTAAAATAAGGGATTTAGTTGGAATAAAATTGATTCTTAAAATTTTAGGAAGCTCGATCAAAGTTCTGCTATTCAAGCATTTGTTAGTGTGTGTTCTCTAAGTATTCGTTACTGTAATTGGATTGTTATAGAGGAGCTCAATTAAATACTGTAACAGTTTAGTACTGAGGGTATAATGAGAATTCCTAAGATGTTCTCTAGAGGCGATTATAAACATGAAGGAAGCAATGCCAGTGCAGTTATTATTTATTCTATAGGTTGAGGTTCAATAGTTAGAATTAACAGATTAAAGTTTTAACTCGTAACACATCAGGAAACATATTTTATGTGGTATTTAATGTAAATTTTCTTTATATTTCAGGTATTTTAGCAAGAAAAGTATTTTGAAATAATATTTTAAATGAAAGACTTTAAAATTAAATTTTACACACACACACACACATAGCGAGCGACGATAACTCCAATCATGTTTGTGAATAAAAACATAAATAGATAAACATTTTAAGGAAAAAAAAAGAATTTAACCAATATTTAACAAATTTTGTTTCAGTATTAAACTCGCTTTTATTGAAATACAAGTGTTTCATTTTAAAATGCGTTAAGATTAAATAACAATGAAAATATTCACAAGCAGCACTTTTATGCATAAATATTATACTCATTTGCACTAACAAATATTATATGCAATATTATCATTTGCACTAACAATTTTTTTTCAAACAGTCATACTTATCTTTTTCTCATTTATTTATACAAAGATCATTTTAGACATAATAGTTTTAAAGACAGTGATGTATTGGTAAGAATTAAAATCTATTTCTGATTAAATATACATTCGTTTCCAGCTATCGGTCTTCATAAAATTGATCAGATGTATTCTTAACAATGAAAGAGACTTTATATCCTATATTTTTAATGTTAACGTGTCGTTTCCCTCCATTAATTTTTATAAAATTCATCAAAGATTGTTTCCTTACGATGCGAGAGACATTTTATACAATATTTTTAAAATATCACACTATATATTTAAAATATGAATATATATATATATATATATATATATATATATATATATATATATATATATATATATATATATATATATATATATATATATATATATATATATATATATATATATATATATATATATATACTAATGTCCTTCTTTTAGGAGGCTCCGATGTCCCCGCAACAACCTACACCTTCAGCTCTTCGCGTCTTTCATCTTGCGAGCTGCGGTCTCTTTAATACGTGACGTCACTTATGGAACCAGCCAATGGAACACAGTAGAGCAGGTATGTCTTACAGTATCTTTTTAAGTAAGATATTCACATCTTTGTCCTCGTTCATCTTTTTCCTCGTTCGTTTGTCCTGATCCAGCTTCTTCTGTTAAGGTACATATTTAGGACCCTTCACGATGACCCCTAATACGTTATAATTCGTTACCGGTAGAATATTTTCAAAATACGCATTAAATGAATTTACTGGAATTCTTCATATGCGTGTCTTGATTGGATTGGGCTTCGTTTTCAGTATCAGAAAGCAGTGAGTTCAAATCCCGACGAGAAGATTCATTGTGTTCACCAAATGTGATTGGGGCACGTTATAGTGGTTCTACACACAATTCCTCCAATTGAAATTATACGTTTGCAGTTGAGATCGACATTGCTTGGTTTTTTGTTTGGTTGTTGTCTCTATAATTTACAAGGACTCTCGACTTTCACCAGAAAATTCCACTTAACTGGTCGACCCCAATTCTGGGTCTGATGCAGAGTAGTATTCTGGTGCTCACAGCTTGTATGCTATGATAAAGTGGTGTAATGTCAGTGGCGTTGTCATAATCTCAACTGGAATGAAAGAAGCAATCACTTTCATAATTAACAAAATTTTTAATGTTGTCGTAAACAAGACATTAGTCTCAAAATTTAAAAGAGATTATTTATAAATATTGCAATTATTAATTTAGAATTATATTAACTAAAGAAATCCGAGGAGAGCCCACATCTTTGGTGTCAAAATGAAGATAAATCGCCAAGTCAGAACAAAACTCCAGAAATAGTTAGGTTTACTCTATCAATTGTATTGAAGTAGAGTTGTTAAGATTGAAGCAGACCACAATTATCGCTAACCAAAATCATTTGCGTCAATGGTGTAGGCTTTGCTGAGATCAAAGCAAAGAAATTTTTTTGAACTTATAACGTCATTGATAAACTGGATGTTTCATCGTGACTTTTTCGTTTTGCTTTTTCTTCTGTTCTACTGTCAATGTGTTAAATTGAATCAATACAAAACGTTACTCAAACCTGTGTTCTGGTTATTACATAGAAATCGTAGTATCAACAAAATCAGCGATAATTTTCTCAGTAATTCAATGGTAAACATCTCTTTGTTTGCCGATGTTAGAAGAAAGGGATTTTAAAACAGGCAGCAAATTCGTCGACAAGTCGGATTTACGACGCCGTTTCAGTATGATGCCTTGATTAATTATATGTGACGTATTTGGGAACTAATGGGATATATCCCCCAATTGCCTGCTTTAAGATTTTTTTCATCGCCAAGCTGAACGCATGTTTTTGGAACGGGAAATTTCCCCAAGTTAACCCAATTGGAATGCTGAACAAAATATTCAAACGCTGTTGCAACTTAAAGGAACCATATAAATGTCTCAAAAATGACGTAAAACATGAAAAAAAAGCAAACATGGCAAGAAAAAGTATTCAGAGAGCAACAAAAACTCGAACTGGCGAGTTTGTATTCAAAACCAAGGACGATTGATTTGACGAGAAATCTCGTGGGGAGATATATCGTACTTATACCCGTATCTGATTAGATAAAACGTTATTTGACGTCATGGATACTTTAAATTAATCAGATTTATTATAAACTGGCGTAGTCATCATCTCAACTGAAAAGAAAAAATAAGCACTTTATTGTTAAAAAAGAATTACCTAAGATAATAGTAAAAGTAAAGCATATATTGGAATTTAAGTGTCCAGAGGGTCATGGAATATGTAGACAATAATAAAATAATTCAAACGAACTATCGTTGCAAAAAAAATTCTTAATAAAATCCCAAAATATGGAATAAAATATTCCAAATTTCATCACAGTCACCTTAATAATAGGGTTGATAAAATTGTATTTTCTTCACATATCTCATTATTTTCTAACTCTATGACGGTAAAAAAAATGCACGTTGTTGTGTATACAAGGATAACCGCTAGAAAAACATCAAATTTGGAAAATGGCATGATGAATTACACGTCGGTTGTGCCAATAAATATTATTTATATAAGTGCGAGTAAATGTATAAGATGTCATGTCTCCTGTAATAATGATCTTAATGTTAAAGATAATAATCTGAATATAATATTGAGAAAATGGAATTCAATGCAGGCAGACGAATAAAGTGAATGATTGAATTCACAAGAAGCTTGACATTTACTAAGCAAACTTTACGTGGTACAAATGATTGTCGTAATATCGCATTATGACTGTTTACTAGATGATATGACTGCTGAGTTAACGTCGCAATGTATTACGTAGAATAACAATTGAATTGAATGGGTCGTAATAGATAGCCGATATGAATTAGTGTTTTATGTTATTTCCTTCAACTCTTTGCGAACTATATTTAATTATTTTAAGTAAAAATTTTTCTTATCAACATTTTTTGACTATATAGAATACAACTATATTTTTTATTAATCTTTTATTTCTTCTATTCTTTTAAAAAAACATTTTACGTTTGAAATATTTCCTAAATCAAATTGAGAAAAATACTTAATAAAATGAAGATATGTAACACAAATATGATTTTTCATTACTTTAAAATACATCTTAGAAGCATCTATTATCTTAACCACTGAATATAATGCTTGCTTTTCATTCACTTTTTTTCTATAAACAAATATAGAACATTTATTCTTGAAACTTGATTTTCAATTCTGTATTTAAATAAAGATGTTACTTAGATATACCATTAATTCAAACTTGAGTAGCATATCAAATTAACTTCGTTATTTAAATACAGAATGGAAAATAGTTTTAATCTCGACATTTTGTATAGAAAATACACAATAATCTTGGGTATCAATACTTTCAGAGATTAGTACGGCATAATTAATTCACAGAGCATTCTTAGTGTCGCTGATTGTAAAAGATATTAATTTATACTTATTTACGTGTCCAACACAGCAAGTTGAGAAATTATATATTAGAAAAGGTTCATAAATCATTTCTAGTTTCTTGGAATAAATTTTATTTCTTGTCACTCTGCAGACACCTTTAATTAAGGGAGCTTATGCGATCAGGAACTATAGATTGATATTGATTTCAAATTGCTGTCAGCATTTAAGATCTAGGCATCCATCGAATCCATGAGTCACGGAATTAGATCAAAGAGCTAAGAGTTCTGAACGTTGCAGTAGAGAAAAGTTTATAAACAACTTTATTATATATGTTGAAAATTTTGTAAGAATTTTATTACTCAATGAAATATATAACCAATAATTATATTTGAGGAGGGTTTGAAGTTTATTTTTCACTTTTAATGGTTGAAATAAATTTTATATTTTGTTTCGAAACTATATTTATGAACTTGAATATGAATATAAAATAGATTAAAAATTGCACCAGCACTTTTTGTTATCTCCCTTAACTAGTCTAGAGTTTCGATCTACCTATTATCTAGAAGCTGCTGGGGGGGGGGAGGGGAGGGGAATCTTCGTCATTTAGAAACAAGAACCATGCAGAACCCCCAATATTTGATTTGGTATCCCTAGAGATATTACTTTACTTGGAAGACATTGCGAACTATTTGCCCCATCCAACTTTAGTGAATATGACGGACATTTAGTCAACACGAGATTTTAACTTCCAGTAATGAGAGCTACATACTAACCAACCAGACCTCCGGGGCTTAAAAGAATGGGTATCAAAAGTACTGTTTTCGGAAAAAATGAAGACACGGAAGTATGAATTCGTTGCAATACAGAACTCAGTACCTGTTGTCGTACACTAACAATCATGAGAAAAATGTACAAACATAAGAAAAATTCATGTTTAAACTTTAGTCTGTTATGATAGTAAAACACATTCCCGAGAATGGCGGGACGACATCAAGTCCATGAACTTGTTCACCCTAAAAATGTCCGAAACTAACAATTGGTTATCATAAAGATCCTACCTGGGTAATCCCAGACATGATAAAATATAATCAGGGGAAGCCTGGTCAAGAGAACACTTGCAGAAGACCTCGTAGTGGTTAGATAAAGACCGTGGATGAAGGTGCTTTCTGAGAAAGCTGGTAATAATTGTATGAACAATGTGACAACAAGCAAGAGTCATGTAGCTTCCCGACTGATTACTACGATATCACTGGTATGAAGATGGAACTGGGAAAGGAACCTGATTTCTACTTTTGATAATTGAGACGAATTTCAAGTGAGAAAGCTGACCAGAAGACAATGAAGGATAAACAGCGCCATCTTCGGCAAAGGTGTCCTCTATTTCATTACCCTCAGTGTCTACATGGAGGGGTATCCACAGTAAGTGTATCGGCCGAGAAAGGGAGAGCATTTTCAGATTTTTAAGGATATTTACACTTACGGAATCCCTCACCCTATAGCAGCTGGCCAGGTGTTGAATAGAGCTTATTATTGTTGTTTCCAACCATTCAAAGATATAGCGGCATGTGGATCAGATCCATTTCACCATGAACTGCAGTGAAGTCAAGTACCAGCACTAGACTTGCACAAACATCCACCAGAACAAACCACAAACAATCCAGGAAGTGATCCAAGGGAATCCGGCTTCAGGTTGCATTTTGTGCATACTGAAAAGACCTTGTGCCCAGTTTCAAATGTCGTGCTTTTCGGATGCCAACTAATTAATCTTGTGGCGGCCGTTTGATCACGTCTCATACTCCCAAATTCTATCGGGCCCACTGGAGTCTTCCTGATGAACCCTGAATGGGCTGGACGGGTGATCCAGACTTGCCTGTCTTTTTTTCTCTAAAGATAAAATTTCCTAATGAGTAAGTGCGCAGTCTCTGTTGGCCAATTAAGATATCTGCAAATTCGTTGCCTTGGATGGGAGACAAACCACTGAACGTGGACATCCCTACCCTTGGCAACAATTTTAAGCTAGGTGACAGAGCTCTTACTGTCAAAGAGGACCAAAATTTCATTTAGACCAGTTACAGACTTGAGTAGCTTTAGACCCTCATTGATGAAGATAAGCTCTGAAAGTATGATTGAGCAGTAATCCGAGTACTTCCTCCGGATTCTTCTTCTCTTGATCCCAGAAATTGATGTAAACGCTTCTGCCAGTACCGCCACTATCATTTTTTATACCGTCCAAAAATATCTGAGCGTCATCCCCTAGAATGTAACTTATTTGTTCAAGTATTTGTTGCCTAAAATAGAATGGAATATCGGTTTGCTCCTTCATATTAATTGGTAGAGCTGTAAGGAAAAGTACATTAGCGAGATCCTCAGAAAGGCTAATTCTTTGTGATGGAAGAGACTGATCAATGGCATTCGAAAAACAGGAAGGATAGCAAAACGGTCCATAACTTCTATTGCATGCTTACTTAAGGAAACTTATTTGTATCTCTGTGAATTTAAAATTCCTAGATTATATATTTTAGAAACTAATTTACTTAAACTAAAGAGAAAATAAATTTTTGAAACATCAAAAAAAAATTTACAAAATGTCCAATATTTGAGAGCAAGCAGGATGTTTTCATTAATATATTAACGACTATCAATTCACTTTTTCAAGATGGAATTATTTCTACTTTCAGTTGAAAAAATTCAAAATATTAAATGTAAAAAATAAATTTTAACTATAATTTCCGTTGAAAATGTTCTAAAGGATTCCAACATGAGTTTAAAGCATAGAGAAAGCAATTTTTATATAAATAAAGATTATGTTCTCTATTAATGCTCGTAATTAGCTCCAAGAGAGATATATTTAAAAACAGAAACTTCTTAATTGACATGCTGTTTCTAAGTATATTTAGATTCAATAAGAAATATATATATATATATATATATATATATATATATATATATATATATATATATATATATGTGTGTGTGTGTGTGTGTGTGTGTGTGCATACACACATATATATGTGCACCCTTGTTCATAAATTTTAAAGATAATTCAGAATCACACAGAACTTGAATTCTAAAATTTCATATGTAAAATTATCACACACGTCCTGAAGAATAATATGAAAATTACAAGAAACCACTAGATAGTGCCGATAGTACATCACAAAGACGAGAGTGTTAAAGAGGAATATGTAAGGAATGGCTGCAAAGAAGTAAAATTGCTCACAAGCACTTTAAAAGCATTTCAGTGCAATAATGGCATAATTATGCCTCAAGGAAAGCATTTGGATGATGTTTTACGTGGTAAAATTAATGGCCGACTGAAATGTAGACGTACCCAGCAGAAGTATCCGAGGAACTTGAAATTGCCTAGAATACCATCTCGAGGCTTTGGTAACGGTTCCAAGATGAGGGTAATATGAGTAGACGTTGCAGCACAGGTCACCCTCTAGTTTCAATGCCGAATGAGGACCGGTATGTGGCAGGTACTTCCAAAAGAAAAAGACAGAGCACAGCATCAGACCTGTCTCAACTTGCTTCCTTCAGGTTTCATTACGGCAGTTTCAAGGCAGACCATGTACAGACGATTAAGACACTTTGATCTATATGCTCGTAAGCTTGTCAGATGTATTCTACTTACCGCAACTCACTGTCGCTTTCGGTTAGCCTGGAGTATAGAGCATGCATTGTGGACACCGCAACAGTGATCTCGTGTGATGTTCTCCGACCAGTCCAAGTTTAGCTTTCAGTCAGATTCTCGCCGGACATTCATATGGAGAGGTACCCGTTACCCCCACGAGAACACCATTGAACGACATCATTACTGTAGTGCAGGATTGCTCGTTTGGGGAAGAAATATACCAGTGAAATATACCATACCAGAAGAAATATATACCAGAAGAAATATACCAATATGGGTTCCAGAATTAACCTGCATGTTTCGAATGTAACCATGACAGTCCGCATCTATCTGGTTGTCATTCGGGAACAACATGCACATCTGTTTCGGGGTCCATAGGTGAAGAATTTCTCTTTATGGATGACAATGGCCGCCCTCACCGTGCAAACAATGTAGACGAATGCCTTCAATCGGAAGATATCACCCGGACTTGAATCCAATAGAGCATGAGTTGGACATGCTTCGCCGACGAATTGCAGCCGGTCAACTCTTTCCCCCATGTATATCATAACTTCGAAGATCATTGCTTGATGAGTAGTGTAATATTCCCCAATATTAGATCGATAATTTGATACTCAATATGCCTAGGCGTTCTACGGCTTGTATTGCCTCGTCTGGGAAGCATACTATGTACTGACAATCATACCAACCATGTTATATTGATTTTTGTAAATTGGTTCTTTTTTAAAATTGGCTGCAGGGAGTAAGAATCGCAATTTTTATTAATGATGTCAAACATATAGCATATTTCTTGCTGTTTACCTTTCGTTTAATAAATAGACGTTACAAATTAGCCGCATTTGTTTTACTTCTGTTTCTTTCTTTGCTTGAACTTGTAATATCCTTAATTTATGGTGTGTTTGTGATCTATTTATCTCTTGTTCAATGATCCATTTCATTTACCAACTAAATAATCAAATTTAAATGAATTACTCATTTGAGTGAATAAACTGAGATACGCAAAATATTATTCATTTCAAAAATTTAGGAATTTAATTGGATGGTGTTATTTCATTTTCCAATGAAACAAAAAGAAAATCTAGTTTATTAAGAGTCTATATTTACGACATTCTAAGCAAATGTACATCTCTAATTATAATCTGATGTATAATAATATAAAAAGCGCTGCAATTATAGGAAACTATTTTATTTATTTTTTTTATACCAAATCAGATTGATGTTGTTACTTATGACACTTGGACAAGTGAAGCTCGCGTTATGCCGTTGACAATGCGAATTTATGTGAGAAGGGTGCACCTTTCGCTTAACCAGGTAAAAATATGACTTTGCTGTAAACCCCTCCAATAGATGGCACCACCAGAGGATCCACTGTCTCAATTTTGAGATTGATCTGGAGGGGGAGAAAATTACCTCCAGACCATAAAACCCATGAAATCTACTCAGTGAACGACCACAGTATTTTCGATTCCACAGACTTAACGATCTGGTGCATCGCATGTACTCGGTGGGTTTTTGGAGTCATTGGGAATCAACCCCACTTTTCCGGATGACAGGGCCATCGTTTAACCACTAGGCTGCTACGGCCCATAAATGTTGTCTTGAATCACATAATGCCATGGATCACACATCTTGCTATATCGCAGCGTGCAAGGTTCTGGTAGCAATGTCATGGCAAAGGCTGACCTTCTGTCTTCAAAATAAGGTCGTGATGTTCCTCGAGGGTAAATGAACAGGAATTTAAAACCCAGATAAACTGTCGCATCAAGTGAAACAGAAAGCTATACAGCAACTTTACTCTGATCAATACAGATACTTCATGGTCGATAATGCAACTATACATCATCCCTAGAGTGTTCCAAATTGATCTCCTGAACACGTTTCTAACTTCCAATATCTTCCTTGACCATCACAGAGCTTGGATATTTATCCCACTATATAAAATGGTGGAAACACGCAAACACGCGAGAGACCTGTTTTTCATTTAATTTACAAAATTTTAAAAAGTACACATAATGTAAAGCTTTTATTCTCAATTCATAAAGGCGCACTACATGTCCAAACGAATGCGAGCTTTTATCTGTGCAAAAGGTAGTCCAATAAAAAATAAATATTGGATTTCTAATTCACTGGATATTATGTGTTATATATCAGTGAAATTGTATATTTTTCATGATATATATTACATCTTTATATGTATATATATTATATAAGCTAAATTGCATAATATAGAGAAAGTAAATTATAAAAATATTAGTGTAATTATAGAAAGGAAATAGTGAATATATATATGATATAAATAATCATGTTTCATGTGATACATAACATGCCTACATGTATGTTGAAATATTTTTACCATAATTATACTCTTATATTTTAATAAGTAAAATTTTACAAAAAAAACATTGATTTTTATTAGAAATTTCTTTGAAATGGTTTTCATATTCATTTAATCAGAAATCGTAAAGTTTTTAAATCATTTGATTATCTAGAGACTTAAATCTTTTAAACTTTGATTTTGAGGTTAACCTAGATAAATTCTAGGTAATAAGATTTAGAACGTCATTTTAGACAAAATGCTTGGCAAAATAAATAAATAAATAAATAAAATTAAAATGATAGAATTTACCGGAAGAGATCTTAAGTTGTCCTTAAGTATATCTTTGGCCTTTCTTAAATCCATTTCAGAATGGTATGTTCTGTTTCCTGCACTTAGTTTGTGAATAGAGGGAAAAAATTTTACTTGACCGTTTTTAAAATGTTACTTAAAGAACGGATGTACCTCTAAAAATATACTCGTAATCATATTTTAAGCAGTAGAAAATTGTGTTCTTTAAAGGAACATTGTAACTTTAAAATCAGAAATAAGTTAAATAGCTTTATAAGACAAACTAAATCAAAATGAGAATTCTCAGAACTCATGATATCTTCTGCGATTTTATTGTCATTTTTTTACTTTGCTTTAGCTTAAAATTGTTTTAGCGATAAAATGAGTACACTTTAAGCCTTACGTACTTATGCTGAATTTTATGTGCCTCCCTTAGAAATTTTCAATACGAATGGCACTTCATGTAAAAATACTAAATATTTATGCTGCATTCAATATTCACATCTGGTCTATTTATCCTGATTTATATTTAAATCAACTTTATTCATAAGGTGATTTTCTTATGTCTGTCGTTTTGAGAATAATGTAAGAATTCTTTTATAATTCTAAATATTTATCTGTGAGAAATCAATGTTTTATAAATATGATGTATGTAAACCATCATGACATTTTTAAACTTGCTGACAAGTTTTGTTGTGAAATTTCTCACTGTAAATTTTCCATTTCCCAGTAACTGAAAATATACTCATTACTCAGATAATGTCATTGCAATCATATTGCATCAATTTGATGTGAATGCAAAATTTGTGTTTCTCTTACTAAAAAAATAGTGTTTTGTGCTTTTGCTGATTGTTGCGTTTATGGTATAAAAATGGAATAAGGTTAAGACTATGTACTTCGGAGTGAAAGGTTCTCGATTCAATCCGATTCAATGATAATCAAAGGGAAACGTGTATTAAGTTTCTGCTTTCAGGATTCAGAACAATTATGCGGGTACTTCGGAGATTTCCATTAATAAAAATAGTAAAATAGTAAATACAGATCTGTGAAAACCATTTAGGAAAAACAATATGCAAGATATTAAATGAAACATAATTCCATAAGAAATTCGTTACAGCAAGCGCACTTAAGCCCAAGATAAAATCATGACTCATGATGGAAAAATTTGACATTTTTTTTTTTTGAAATAATCAGTTTTATACTTTGATTTATAAACATTTAATTGTAAATGACATGTCTTCCTTCAACTATTAATATCTTATGATTAGAATTT
Organism: Latrodectus elegans; assembly: GCA_030067965.1. Taxonomy (NCBI): domain Eukaryota; kingdom Metazoa; phylum Arthropoda; class Arachnida; order Araneae; family Theridiidae; genus Latrodectus; species Latrodectus elegans. Next base: position 72,177,416 of record CM057821.1, on the reverse strand, counting down.
TCTGATTCATCTGTAATTAAAATATGCATTAATTTTAATGTAGCATCTCAAAGTCCCAGTAATCTATCACATCGTAGTTATTATTATGGTATAAATATTAATTCAAAATGCATTTAGATTAAATATTTTATTAATGATGCTTATTGTGTTGTTATTTTCTATTATAAATGTTTAAATGTTTTTAAAATAATCAAATTTATATAAATAAATATTTACATGGATTTTCCAAAAAACCATGTTTGACTACTTGCTAATATTTTCATTCCTTGAACGCTAAATTTCTTCTGACTAAAGTTACTAATTTTAATCAATAGAAATTGACTTTTCTCTAAAAAATAATTTGGAGTAAAATATTTCATGAAATACTTTGTATCAAAAGAAACTGGTATATTTTAGGCGTTTCGGTGACAAAATTTCTTTTTTACCAATCTTTTGATTAATAAGTTTTACTTGGTGCAGAATATACATTTTTGGACCTTGCACCATAAAAACCAACCAACCAACTAATAGTTTTTACAGCGAAAAATAACCTTATAGTTTCCTACATTCAATTCTTCTGTAATTAAAAGTTTAAAATTCTTGAAATTTTAATTCATTTCTATCTAAATTCCAAAGTAATTTACTAATATTACATTACATTGAATGTTTCTTACAGACATATTGGTCTAATTTGACTTAAAATTAAGCAAATAAAGCCAAGAAGAACTATAAATTAATTAGGGAAAAAATAAACTAATAAAAATATTTCCCTTTCATTAAAAGTAATTAATTATAATTTTCTCTGACGAGAAATATACTTATAAGAAATGGCAATAGCACGATGAACTCAATGATACTTTCCTGATATGCTTATTAACCGCTCCAAATAAAATTATTTTTTTAT